>CM041545.1:8561781-8699281 GCA_023238725.1 Scortum barcoo
CGTAGCTTTGCGCGTAAACCTACCCTCTACTGTGGGACCCTGCATTGTTACACTCTCTGTCTGCCTCTGTTTTATGTGTGTGTGAGTTCTGCTTGAGAATCTATTTGTCTTTTGTGGTAGAAGTGGGTCTTTGTTTAAACCCATGAGGGTTCATTACTGTGATCCATCTCCCTCCCCTTCGATGCCAACACTAACATACTGTGGCATCTACGGAGCTATTTTTAGTTTTGCGGTTTGCTTGTGTATGTGTGAGAGTTTGTGTGTGTATCTGTAGGTAATTTGTCTTCATATGCATTTTGTGTAGCATTATATGAATGAGGTTCTTGTTTATGCTCACAGTGATAAATAGCCACCATTTTTCCATCTGCACTTGTAATCTGTGACTGTCCACCAGTGTTCGTCATGCTACACCCACAATATGCTGTGTGAGTTCATTCACTTCACAACACAAGCGTGCAGCCTTCTACCTGCTCTGTTAGCAATATGTCTCTGTAGAGATGTGTTGGTGTCTTACAGAAAGATGTTTGTCAGGATATAAAGATATTATGGCTTCTCTCTGTCTTTGGTTTTTTTTCTCTCCTCCTCCTGTTTATCTGTTTTCTCTCTTATCCACCTTGCCCTCTCCCCCTCTCTCTAGCTGTCTAATTAACGATGTTAGACAGAGAAAAACTGTTAGGAACTTCCTGCACAAACTCAAATTCATGACGCCCATGTCTTTTGTATGTGGAAAAAAAAAGATTTCCGTTAATCACTTTCAAGCAGACGTAAAAACAATTAGAAATAGATTTTAGTCAGTTTAGTTATGTTTTTTTCAAAGGCCCAATTGCTAAATTATTAGAAATACATACATACTTTTTATACTGTAATATAATATCAGTGATATGTATTTCTGTTGTCATCTTACAGTATTTTGTTGAAGTAGAGCTTCTTGTTAGCTGCACAACAGTGGTGTGAATGAAGATATGAGGATTATTGTTATTTTTAAGTGGATTTTACAAACGATCATTTGAGATGTGGATGAGAGAGACATGCTGTGATGATGATGTGCTCTATGTAAAAATGTTGCTGCATCTTATTAAGACCTATAACCACTTGCTTTATTTAAACAATAACAATTACAAAGAAAGCAACAGTAGAGGTTCACACAGAACACACAGTAAATACTGGTAATATGATCAAATAAACCAAGCCAATATTGTCTGAGCCAGCAAACAACATACTGTGTGTCTCTATATTTAAGCATATTGTAGCTCTGTCTGTTGATTTCCCTATAAATTCAATGAATAACAAAAGGTTTTGCAAAGTGAGCACTTAAAACAGTGAGACTTAAACATATCCTCTTTAGCGGTAGTAGTAGTAGGAGGAGGAGTAGAGGCAGTAGTATGTATTTCCACTAGCACCTACCAAGTTATAGTGCAAAGGAGACGAGATGCATGCTGAACAGTGAGGAGAAGTCTCAACTTGAAGTGACACAAGGAGTCATTTCAAAATCAGAAGTGACAGGAGCTGTCACTACAATAAGTACACGTATCCAATGTTCTGCCAATGACTTCGGTCAGAGAAGACCCACAGTACAGAAAACCATCAAATGCTTCCCAGACGGACTTTGTGATGTTCAGAGATTGAATGTCTGTTCTCTTCGCCCAAAGTCTCGACTGGTTATGAAATATTTAAATATAAATGTTTATATGAGACACCTTATATTCTCAGATTGTTAACTTAGTCACATTCATGTCAGATGTACGCCAACAGCAGTTTATAAAACAGCTGTGTCACTCAGTACCTTCTACATTTTCTCATCTTGTAGGATCGGTTTCTATCAACCTGAGGTTCTGTCACATGTACTGGACCATTTGTGTGTGCTTTCAGCTTTTGTGTGTGTGCGTCTGTGTCTGTGTGTGTGCATGCAAAAAGTAGGTGCCGATTATAGAAGGGCGCAGATAAAACTGATTAAATAGCACACTTGAAATCAACTGCTTTGACCTTTCTTGCTTTTAATTTCCACACACGTATGCAGTTATGGCCGCCTTGCTTCAATATTCTCTGCCTTTGTGTTCATATCTGAAGGCTCTACCTCTTCAGGTTTCATGTCTACGTGGTTATTTTTGGCTCAGCATTAAGTACACGGGTGTGTGTTTCACTGCGAATACATTTAATCAGATTCCAATTTGTGTGGGCTGGCCAGACTAACACACAGAAATGAAATGCGACATATAACACAGCACATGCTGACACACAAGGCACAAGGACAACAGGGTTATAAAGTTCAAGAAGGGCTTTGCTGTAGATGTGACCACAGCTACTGTATGAAGTTCCATCATTATTGATATCATTTCATTTTTCATTATATTTGAAATATATGCTGCTATTATGTATATGTGTATTTTAAAAAGAGGTGACATTCATTTGCTTAAATGTTTGAAGCTATTTTTAAGCCTGCTGACAGAAGTAATTACTGTTAGCATAGTAGCCATGCAAAGGTTTCAGTAAACAGTAGATTAGAACAGATATTTAATGAGTATATATGTGATGCATGTATTCTGCATTAATCAGTCATTTACCATTTGTCATTTAGGCTGAGTGTTAAGATGTCATATAGAGTGTCTTCAAAATGTGGCCACAGCTCCAAAACAGAATAAACTTTAATTTCTGATCTACACAATCCACAGTGATGCTTAATAAAGTTGAACACCTGTTGCCTCATTTCAGCCACTTTACATGTTGCTTTCTCTGTTTGTATGTCTGCCATTAACTGTCCGGTCTTGTCTTGGTGTTGTCTTGGCCGGTGTGTGTTGTCTTCTAGGCTCATGTGGTTCAGCGCTGACTTGTCCGTCAGGTCAGTATTGTGGGCTCTGAGAGGTTGGCCGAAGCCTGAGGAATATGGCTCTTTAATAACAGAGTAAATATAATGCCTGTATACGTCCTTGTGTACACTTTGCTTATTTTCCTCCACTTTGTTTGTGTTTCCTCATCAGCTGCTGTGGGGTTTCTTAAGGCAATGCAAAAAATGTCCATTTCCATGTCCTGGTAGTAGTAGATATTAGAAGACAGGACTTTTCTTCTTTTTAGGACTTTTTCCTCTGGAAAACATCAGTGAATCAGTAGAATTCTTGAATATTTTAGCTGAGAAAAGATTAAATAAATAAACTGATCCCACTGGCAGATTTTCTTTTTTGATAAAAGTCTGATTACAGAACTTAGGGCACAATTAAGTATTTTTTTTAGATAGACTTTTTTTGCACTGTGGTGGTGGTGGTTGTGTGTCACTTTTGCTTCTTTTCACATCCTTGTGGTCATTGTGCGTAGGAAATCTGCTATGTGGTTGTGGTCAAGTTTCTATCCCAGCTCATTTGTTCTTCTCTGGTGCTGTTGTGACCCTCCTCAACTTCCTCTCTTTTGTGTTTTTTAGTTTAGGCTTGTCAAATGTGCTGCCCTCTCTAACAAAGCCATCTTCATATACATGTGTGCTTCTGTATATTAACTATTTATATTAATAGCATTTGATTTTTGTGATTGTCTAGATTAGCTGCTACGTGTGTTCACATTAATGGTACTGTATGAGTGTATGTATGTTTTCCATTTTAGTCATGTGAGTATCAGTATGTGTAAGATCTTGTCTTACTCCTGGCACAGAGTGGAAAGTCTGCTTGACCTTTGTTACAAACTGCATACTGACCTTTTATTACCTTCCATTTATTGTTTACCCCTTTGAAAGAGAAGTTGGCCTCAAACTGCTGCTTCTGGCTGACAAACCATCATCCTCCAAATTCTACCTGATGAGCTTGACAGCTTTATTTTACTATTGAAACCAAGTCAGACTTCCCTACATTCTCAAATTTTAAAAAACAGTTTAGTCCTCCTTGAGGCAAGAAGTGTGAAGCTGAGATTAAAATGTACTTCAGGACATGAAGGTTTTCTGAGGTAAACATTGTACATCAAGAGAGGGTGAAATTGAAAATGTGAAAATGCCTGCACAGCAACAGATCATATTGGCTCGGTGGTTGTGAATCAGCTTGATAAACAATCAGTGTTTCTCCTCTCTTTCACACAGGAGGTAAGAAATGTGTAATTACAGCAGTCCCCTGAGACAGCAGACTATGGGATATACTGAAACAGACTCTTCTTGTTTAGGTCCTGTTGGTCCAAGCATCACATTACAAATATTTTAACACTTTAGAAACCCCCTTATGTATAGTTGGAAAGAACAAATCAAGATTCAACTATACATGGACCCAGAATGGAATTAATGTTACTGATTTTACTAAATCTGAGCAAGTTGTACTGTACTGAAACTATATTGATATATTGTATTAATATAGTGTTCAGACAACTGTAACTGGATTACTTAGGTACTAAACAAAACCTGGAACTTAAACCTGATGATTCTTTACTATGATACTGTATCTTTACAATGATTTGTATTTATGGATGTGCAATGCGATGGATCGCTGGATTGGATGGATGGATTCGATATCATCCTCAAAAAGTGTAAGTCACACTGAATCTAAAATAAAGGTTGTATCATGTTTATTTCTTCAGATCTGACCGAGTTGACTCCATGACGGAGGTGCTAAGGGTTTGCCTCCACGCCGACGCAACAGTCCCTGTTGTAGTTACTTGACTGCGCGAGGCAATGCTCAAACTATGTTATTACTTGTTGTAAAATGTTGTTTCCGAAATGGTGTTAATAATTTTTTTTACAAAAAATGCTGTTAGTAGCTGTGAGGGAAAAAAAGGGAGCGATCCTGTTGTCTTATCTTCTATGTCTTATTTTCTTTTCTTTTATTGCTATGGACCCTCTTGTGAGTCTAAAATAGAGTTTGAATTGAATTGAATTGTCTTTACAACAACGGTGCCAAGAACAATACGCAACTTGTTACATTTTGACACTTGGTCAGAGATGTTGAAAAAATGTTGAAAAGCCAGTGTGTTAAAAAGTGATGTCAGAACCCCTTCCTGACCGAGCATTCATATGTGCATCCAGAATTGCATAATAAATGCTTGGCTTATCTGGAACCAGTCTAAACACTGGTGGTGTCATCATTCTATAGCCAATCAATTGTGCAATCAACAATTACTATTAATTAAAAATTTAAACAATATATTACTATAAATGGTAAATCAAACAACTTCTTGTGTATTGCCATTTTAGGTGACACAAAATAAGAAGAAAATCTAAGAAATGAAAAAAATACATGCATTGTGAAAATAAGATATGAGCGCAGGACAAAATATTACTTCATTAACCCACTAAAACAGACTTTAAACAGTATTAGTATTATTAAATGAGAGGAAATAAAGTAGAATGTGTTAGCCAGAGACAGAAAGGAAATGGGCGAAATGAGAGAGGCAGCATGAAAAGGACTCAGATTTAGGTAGAGGCGGAGTCAAGGCAGGGATCTTTTGTACAGAACTGAGTGAGGCATAAGGAGCGGTTTCAGTAATCTGATTATTTGTTGTAACTGGCACCATGATTGCAAATAAAGTAGAAGTGAGCTGCCAGTATTGGATGTACAGCTCTAATCTCTGTGACAGAGGGAAGAATGAAAGGAAGGAGGGAAAGAGGAGAGGGAGGTGGAGCAAAATGGATTCCAGCCTGACAGCAGCATGAACAGAAGCTGGTACAGAATTAATTCCCCTCCCCCCCCCCACCCCCCTCCCACACACACACACACAAAATGACCAGCACTCAACACATATTGCAGATGATAAATGCACATAGAGAAGTGGTTCATGAAGCGGTGGCAGTGGAGTCATGGCGAAGAGAAGGAGCAATGCAGCTGGAGACCCTGATCAGAAACACAGTACATATCATAAACACATTATAGCACAGAAGGGGAGGAACATAAAAGGAGTTGACTGTGAAATTTAAAATGGCTTTAGGCTGTAGAATGAAACACACAGTAAATGTGTGGATGAAATGTTGCACCCACTTCAAAAGCTGCAGTGTGTGGGCATTGAGAGTATTTTAAAAAAACAAGTGACCGCATGTGGTAAAGTTATATATTTAAGAAAATCTTGAGCCTTTGCTCCAAGAAATGTGCATAATGTGACAGACACCTGAAACATACAGCCATAAGTGACTGACTGTTTGAAGTCCAGTCTGGGTGCACTCAGGCTGAGTAATGCCGACTGCAGCTCTCATGTTCAAAGCAAAGAGATGAGATAGTGAATAGATCAGATTGCTACCCAGACCCAGGGCTGCAAGAAGAGAAGAAAATAGAGGAAAAGGGAAAAAAACACATTATAGGGTGCCTCTGGAAATCAAGCGAATTTTACAATAAATGTAAATGTACTTTAAAAGCAAATTATCAACAAATATCTGGAGTTTTTTAGTGATTATGAAACAGTAGTCTCCCCCCGGTGGGGAGTGATGCAGAGGGAGGGTGTAACCAACACCTTCACTGCCTTTGTCCACAGGGGCCGCCAAAATCAACACAAAATGATAAGTTCCATTGAGCTGCCTTAATGAAACACCAGCTATAAAGCTTTTCGATTAAATTATTGAGTAATTCTACAAAATTACATCACACTGGCTTCAAAGAATAGTTCAAAGAATATAATATACTTGTATATAAAATGGTTTAGTGGAAGGACACTTATTTTTGAATATACCCATGCATGTTTTTTCTAACTACTAATAAATGGTTGCTTATGTTGGATTTAGATAACCCAAGATAGTTTTGTTTTTCATTAGGAAGACAGAAAGAGAATCTGGGCTGTCAGGGACAAATGAGGGAACTTGAGGAGAGACATGAGGAAACAATAAAATAAGGGGAAGGCATATATTTCAGCAATTCAGCATTCAGCAATTAAACCACTTGAGAATAACCGCTCAAACAGATACATAATTTTTACGGGTGACGGGGCAGTGGTTGGGGTCAAGAGGACAGGCGCTGGAAACATCTCATTGTGCAGGTCAGCCGCATTATACTATTGGCTGATGAATGAAATTCAGAGGTGGGCGTACAAACACTGACACACACTGAGACACAAACCACAGGAGCTTTCCTCTGAGATCAGACGGCAGACAGCGGAGCTCGTGGTGGAGTGCGCTCAGTTGTGAATGCCTGCCAAGCTTACAGTGTGGGCGAAGCTCGACTGTAAGGAGTCTGACATTTTTAGCCTCTTACAGAGGGCAGAAGAGCCAGTGTCGTATTTCCTGCACATAGCCTTGTGTCTTGCCTTAAAGTGATTGTTATACTATTGTAATGGATTTAGATGTAAAATGACTAGGGCTTTTAGTGCAACTACAACCTGATATCAGGGACTTGTGGATAATTTTGGAGGAACATTTGATGCTGAGCGAGTGTTCGTGTATATTTGTAGCTTTTGTGTGTATTTCTGACCTTTTCATGTTGGTGAAGTTGTGCGATTTGTTTTGTTTTCGACTTGTGACTTTTGGTGGTGGGTGAGGACTGAATATGTTTATGCAGTGAATCTGTATTACATGTTGAGTTTGTATCTATTCTACTCTATCTGTATTTCCATACCCCCTTCCCTCTCTCCCCTTTAACAGCCTTCCTCTTTCTTTATTGCAGGCCGATGCAGCCACCAGCTTTCTGCGCGCAGCTCGTTCGGGGAACCTGGACAAGGCTCTGGATCACATCAAGAACGGAATCGTCATCAACACAGCAAATCAAGTAGGTTTTATTTAACTCGCGAGAGCAGCTTTCACAAAAAAAAGCTGTTTGTGTGTATGTGTTTGTGTGTCAGTGGGAGTAAAAAAAAAAAAGATGCCACCCACAGACATCAATTAACAAAACGCTAAAATAAATCATGGCCCACATCAGAATCAATTACAACATTTATTTAGTATTCACAGTCCTTAAGAAAAATCAGTCTACACAGGAGTGCCCTCTCTAAGCGTCACACTAACTCCAAAGTAACGTCTTTTTTCTTGAAAATATTTAAAGTAAATTTGAGTACAGTCACATTTAAATGTGAAATTAAAACCTACTGTTACTTGCTTTTAGCGAAGTTAGCCACTGAGGCAATACAATTTGTCAGCAAGCAGTAAAAAAATGGAAGAGCACTGCTGACCCCATGCACACGACAGCAGCAGGCCAAGGCAAAGAGAACTTTATTACCTGAGTCGTTAATGTTCCTCTGGAGAAACGTGTGGGTCTGGATGATATTTTTTATAGACTGTTGGAGGGCGGGTATTAATAAAAGTTATTTTCCTTGAAACCACCCTCCAGTTCCTTCATTCATGGCCAGGGGCAGCATATTGGAAAAGTAAAGAGTTTTGTCTGGTTGCACTGGCTACCTTTTTATTCTGAGCATAAAATATTGCCTCACGAGGGACACTACTGTCTTCAGGATATTATATGAGGGGACTGCCCATTGTAAGACACGCTAAAGGGTTTAGCCTTTTTCAAAAATGTTTAGAGGAGTATGGAGCCCCATTTTACCCTGGTATGGCAACATAAAAGGCTTTCCTCCTGTAAGAAGGCTGTGATTATGAAACAGGTTGAATAGAGAATGACACCTTCACATTTGGTGTTAATAGTTTTAAAGCAACTTGAATGCACCACATGCTGTATGGTCACTGTATTCTCAGCCATGCTGCAGTGTTAGCAAAGGGTGTAAAATTAAAGACTGAAAAGAAAATGAAAAATTAACGACTCCTAGACCTCCTGATTCTCTGTCTTTGAGTAAAGTGGTGTGCATAAATAATTAAGCATATTAGATTATAGTTCCCTCAATCTTCAGCCCTACTGTCTGCTCTCTTACACCTTGTTGCATCATGACCAAAAACACAACAAATTCAGGCGATCGAGCATCCCGAGAGTGGTTTTGGATACACATACACTCCAGCTTTAATTTGTCGCTAGTATGCCAGTATGTGTTAAGGATGGCTGTGGAGTGGGAGTGATGTTTGGTGAATGAAGTACTTTTAGACACAGACAAAACACTGCCAGTGAGACGGGCATTAAGAATGAACGCCCAGCTCCTGTCGGTGTTGTACTGATGCAAGCGACACACACTCGCACACGCAGGCAACGGAGAGAGAGCGAGAGAGGCAGAAGATGAGATACGGAAGATTACTGTGAAAGATGACTATTGAAAGAAGAGGAAATGTGCGATTTTCAAGGGTCGTTAACATCATTGTATAAAGATTGTAATCAACTAAATAATTGCTATTGATATGATCTACAATTATTGTGTTTTATACCCACAACCATGTGATCAATTATATTTAAAAAGGCCCTAAATGCGATTCTCTAACGTGAATTATATCCCTCCATTTTCTTATGCATTTCTTTCTTCCTTTCTTTGGGTTTTCTGTTGACCATTATATCAATGGAGTTTTACTGAGGACTGAGGCAAGGGCAGAGATGGTATTTTTATATGTGATTTATGTGGTTCTGTAGCAATAACCCGTCCTTGCTATAGCTAAGACCCTGCAGGCTCTCAATTGTTGCTGTCCCTCTCTCTCCCGCTCTCTCCCTCTCTTTACATATATTTACCGAGCTATCTATATACCCACCGTTGTCGTGCTATTGTCTGTGTGACTTTGCATGAAGAAAGGCACATAATTCACAAGCGTGGGTGTTTGCGGACGGGGTGTTAACAGGCAATTATGGTGTTATTTTCTGTGTCAAAAACAGAACTGAATCTCACTGTGTGTCTCCTTCAGTCCCACATGTACGCAGCAGACAGGCGACATTTAACAAGTGTGTTTAATTGCCACTGATACACAGGTTGTTTCCCATCACTCTGCGCATGCTCGCAGGGAGACTGTGTTACCCATTTGAATTGAGTGACACCGCAGTGTGATGGGAGGCCTGAGAGCGGTGTGGATCAAGGAGACTCCTGGTGGAGCGATTGGTTACTGCAGGCAGGTCGCTGCTCAGACTTTGCTGATACAATAATGTAGCCAGACAAACAGACAAGCAGACAGACAGAAGGACAGTGTTGAGGCAAAAACAATTGTCTGCCGCCCCGCCCACTTTCCTCCTTGCCTATCAGCCTGATGAGGATGTTCATTTTGTCCTCCTGCTGACGGTTTGGGTTTATCAGTTATTTTTAGAGATACAGTAAGCAGACGAGTGATGTTCTGCACAGCTGGAGGAAATGGGCATATGTTGCAGAGCTCGCAGGGGCGTATGGCCGAAGGATACAGTCTGTCTTTTTCTCATCCTTTCCTAAATTTCCATCAGCAAAGTGCTGAAGCAGATGGAATACATAGTTGGGAGTTTGCCAACATTCGGCAGCAGGAGTCAAACACATTACAGTGACGTTTCTCAGACCGCTGTACTAATGGCACATTGGAGGAATTCAGAAAGGTTGTGAGATGCAGTCAGACTGCATTGATCAAGGCCAAGGAGAGGAAAAAGCTGAAGGTGACCGAGGACATATAGATGTATGGAGATTCATGAGAGATCTGTCCACAGATCTTTTCCATATATTGATTTAGGATGGTAGAATGTGTTACTCTGCATGTCTTTGTATATGTTGTGGGACTACTGTATACTATATTAATAAATTATGAAAACTTTAAGATGAGTTGGCAATGACTTTTCCTAGAATATTGTGTCCTGCCTGTAAATCTTTCTTCTAATGTTAACATGTCTCAATCTCTCTGTTCTCTCCTCCAGAATGGTCTCAACGGGTTACACCTGGCCTCTAAAGAAGGTCACGTCAAAATGGTCCTGGAGCTACTGCACGCCGGCATTGAGCTGGAGGCCACCACCAAGGTACAGTGTTCTCTCTGTGTGCTTATCAGTGTAAACTAGCATACCTGTGAAAAAATCAGTACCTCTAAAGGAGCTAAATGAGCTAAACTGTAAATATGAACTAAACAGTGACTTTCACTGCCACTGTTTTTCTCTTGCGCACTGGATTAATAGAATACACTAGATGTATTTCATTGGAGAGTGCTCGCTGGAGAGATCTAGGCCATTAGGTGGCAATTATTTTCCTCTCATTCACTCTAAATTTCCTCTCTCTCTCTGTCTCTTTTTCCACGTCGTTTTGTGTGTGTGTGTGTGTGTGACCTCCAGAAAGGGAACACAGCTCTCCATATTGCAGCGCTGGCAGGGCAAGAGAAAGTGGTGGCCGAGCTTGTCAATTACGGTGCCAACGTTAATGCCCAGTCACATGTGAGTCACTGCAAGCTGTCTGCCAGAGTGTGTTTATGCATGCACCTGCAGAGGAGTTGCCTATGTATGTAAGGACGAGCATGTGAATGTGTGTAAAGATAAACACCTGATAAACATCTGATAATATCATTTGTGTGTTTGTAACTATACGTAATGTTATTGTGCCCCAACAGAAAGGGTTCAGTCCTCTCTACATGGCAGCACAGGAAAATCACTTAGAGGTAGTCAAGTTCCTGCTCGAGAACGGCGCCAATCAGAGTCTACCAACAGAGGTACATGTCTCTTCAAACTGGCTGATTTTGAGGTCATCCAGCCATACTGATGATTAGCAATTACCTCCTGAAACATCAAGTGTGTCGGTGTGCTATCACGCATTGCATTAAAGATACTGTGTCCCCTTCCTCTCCTTCTTTATTCCCTTCTCTCCCCTGCCCCCACCTCCTCTACTTTTTCTGTCACTTCTCACTTTCACTTGCTGTCCCCTCTCTCAGGATGGCTTCACTCCCTTGGCGGTAGCGCTCCAGCAGGGCCACGAAAACGTTGTGGCGCTGCTCATCAACTACGGCACCAAGGGCAAGGTCCGCCTCCCCGCACTGCACATCGCCGCGCGGAACGACGACACACGCACCGCCGCAGTGCTTCTGCAGAACGACCCCAATGCTGACGTTCTTAGCAAGGTATACTTCATGTACTGTCACAATACAATGAGTCAAAAGGAAAAAGAGAAAGAATGAGCAGAAAAAAATACATTACAATTACAAAGCTATGATTGAAAATAAATCTTTCCAAGCCAACAATAAAGAGAAACAGTTTTTTAATGCTGATATAAATAGACACTTTGCTAAACAAATTTATTCTCACACTTTCCCATATATCTCCCTACCTGTAGACTGGTTTTACCCCTCTCCACATTGCAGCCCACTATGAGAACATGAGCGTAGCCCAGCTGCTGCTGAACAGAGGAGCCAATGTAAACTTCACACCCAAGGTCAGTTTGTCTCTACCATGGACTTAAAAAATGAAAGAGCGATGAAAGTGGTACAAACATTTTGTATGGAGAGAAAAATATAATGAAAGATGCAGGGATCTTAACAGATACATATCTTGTCCTTGCTCTACTAGAATGGCATCACGCCTCTTCATATAGCCTCCAGGAGGGGCAATGTGATGATGGTCAGACTACTGCTGGACAAGGGAGCACAGATTGATGCCAAAACTAAGGTACGCTTTTACGTATATATATGCATGTCTCCCGATGTTTATTTCTCCCACCTGTCCTCCTCCCTGCTGATTTGATCAATCCTATCTCTTATGTCTTCACTCATCTGTACTCTCTTTCTTAACTCATCTCTTTGCAGGATGAGCTGACTCCTCTCCACTGTGCAGCCAGGAATGGTCATGTTCGCATCATTGAGATCCTGCTGGAACACGGTGCTCCCATCCAGGCTAAAACCAAGGTAGATGATTATAATTGACTACTGGAATCACAGTTTTTTTTTAGCCATGACTGTCCTTGGCTCTGTATTCGGCAGTAATCATCAGGGTTTCCTGTTCAGTACTGTTTCTGAATCTTGACCCGAGCTAGCGAGATGCTATCAGAAAATCCGTATATAACCATCATGCTAGAAACGTATGCACTTTGATCTAATTTTGGCTAATTAGCTAAAATCAGAATGCCTGCCACATTGGTCTGAGCCTAGATCTGAGCCTCAGCAGCCATGGATGTGCATACTGAGCAGATATTACTGCCGCAAGATTCCTTTGCCAGTTGTTTTATCTGCAAGTCAATGCAGTGCATGTATTATGTACCCACTAAGGACTCCTGCTTTTCCTGAATCTTATGAATTATGTGCTACATTCAACATGATTCATGCCACGGGGTTTTAATCTGGCAGCATCGAGAAACCTGTCTCCAGCTCTTCTCCACCTTTCTCGTTTTTCTTTCTCTGTTACAGAATGGTCTCTCCCCCATCCACATGGCAGCTCAGGGGGATCACATGGACTGCGTCAGGCAGCTACTGCAGTACAACGCTGAGATTGACGATATCACACTGGACCATTTAACCCCTCTTCATGTAGCAGCCCACTGTGGCCACCATCGGATGGCTAAAGTCCTACACTGGACAAGGGGGCCAAGGCCAATGCACGCGCTCTGGTGCGTTTTTTGTTTGTTTTGTTGTTCATGACTGTCAAACACAATAAGTAGCTAATTAAGCTTGTAATAGGGACTGTTTTATGTCTGCTGTGAGCTTTAGGGTGAGATGAAAAAAGGTTACAGCTTTCTATTTTTTAATTATTTATATTTATAGGTATAATTTGCTCATCGTGATATTTTTGCTAGTATTGTGTTCATGTTGATCAGACAAAGTTCAAAAAGGCAGATTTCTTTTTAATTAACTGAAGACATGCAATCTTTAACATTCACTGTAGTGTTTGGGTCTATATTCATGTAGCAGGACGCCACATCAAACAGTCACCATCACTCTATGGAAACAAATGTTATATTGAAGTAATGCTGTAAAAAACATAAAGCTGAAAAATTAAATTTTAGTAGAGCAGTTTTGGCTTCAGGACTGCATGTATGTGTGACCAAGTTGTCAACTATTTTCTCTGCGTTTCTAGAATGGCTTCACGCCTCTCCATATTGCTTGCAAGAAGAACCACATGCGGTCCATGGACCTGCTGCTCAAGCACTCTGCTTCCCTGGAAGCTGTCACAGAGGTGAGACGATGTGACCACCAGGGACAGTGGCTGAAAATATCTTCTTTTCTGGTGTAAAGAAAACTTTTCAAGGAGCATTTAAAAAGCATTCCCCTTATTTTGTAACTTATAGATTATCTTTGAGTTTGTGTCTGTATTTACTGACTCTTATATTCACATTTAAATAGTTTTTAAGTAATTTTCTGATAGGGAATATTAATATCAACACCATTAACTAGAGTGTCACTCGGCCTCTCTCTAAAGATTTATGCTGGTCCTTGATGACCTTCTCTATCTGTGTTTGTGTGTGCAGTCTGGTCTCACTCCTCTTCATGTAGCATCATTCATGGGCCATCTGAACATAGTGAAGAACCTGCTCCAGAGAGGGGCTTCACCCAATGCTTCCAATGTGGTGAGAACCCTCGTTATTCCAAAACTTCTATACCTCTTTACTATTTTTTTATTTTAAATAGCTTTCCTGCATTGTCAGCTAGGTGAATTGGTATTTCCTTTCTTTTTTAAGTAGTCCAGGTTCTCATGTACCACAAACTCTATCTGTGTTCTCTATTTTTTAGGGGAGTAAATTCCACACTGAATTCAAGAATTCATTACCTGAAAAGATTAATTTCTGAGGTCAAACATAGAGATGGATTAAGTCTCTTTTTTGGCAGCACAGAAAGCTGTTAAAAAGGAGCGTGAATTGTTTCTTAGTGTCTGAAATTAAATTAATTGGTCTGAGCCATGGGTCTGATATGACCAAGGTTAATTTAAACAGGATTTGCTTCAAATTGCATAAAATGTAAATATCAAAGCTTAAAATAACAAATAATGTTTTTCTGTATAGGCTACAATACGTTAAGAAGCACGTAGTTTACAAATTGAGCACAGCAATATGTAGTAACTGATTAATGCATTAAAAATCTCAAGTGGCATACTATTCTGTACTTTGACTGAGTGGTTGCTTGTGTTTAACTACACTAGAAAGTGGAGACTCCCCTCCACATGGCCTCCAGAGCAGGACACTGTGAAGTCGCTCAGTTCCTGCTGCAGAATGCAGCACAAGTGGACGCCAAGGCTAAGGTACAAGCCATGTAGTCCTATTTTGTGTTTGTATTATATGTTTGTTTCTGCAGCTGCTACTCAATATTTCTTGATTAAGCCATTGCTGCCTTTTAAACTGCAGGAAATGTTTCATAAAACTCACTTCAAGTACATAAAAAGTTAACAAACAACAAAGGCAGAATGGTTTGTTGGCTAGCTAGTGTTGTTACTTCACTGCACTCTGCTTAATATCCACTTTCCTGTTTAAAGCCTATGTTTCCCTCTTTCTCCCCACATCCAGGATGACCAGACACCCTTACACTGTGCGGCCCGCATGGGCCACAAGGAGCTTGTCAAGCTGCTCCTTGAGCACAAATCCAACCCTGACTCAGCTACAACTGCAGGACACACACCTTTACACATCTCTGCACGTGAGGGACACGTCCACACTATTCGGATCTTGTTGGATGCTGGGGCTCAGCAGACCAAGATGACTAAGGTAGAGTAGAAGCCATTGGCAGGAGAAAATTGTTGCATGTTCAATGATGCTCAATTACTGCAAGAAGATTCCTGTTTCAACTGGTCCACATTAACTACTATACTATAACTATTCAGTGCAAATGCAGCAATTGTAATTTTCTGACTTTAAGAGCACTTCCTGGTTAATTTTATGCTTAAGTATATTTTATTAAATATAATTTTTACAATTTACTACCCCATCCTTGTTCTCATTCTGTCACATTTTCTAAACTATGTGGGAATTAATAAGAATACTAGTCGATCTCTATTTTTTTTCCAACATACATCTCCTATCTCCCGTCATTTTGTTTTCTTTTGAGCAGAAAGGCTTCACTCCGCTCCATGTGGCCTCTAAATATGGGAAGGTGGATGTGGCTGAGCTCCTCCTGGAGAGAGGAGCCAACCCTAATGCAGCTGGGAAGGTGAGACAAGCTGTGCTCCCTGTCGTTTAGCTCCCTGAAGTACACAAAAACAATAAAGCACTTTTTACAAGGCTGCAAAGAGCAATTCAGGCTGAAAGCTTGAGCCCATAGAGATGAATTTGGGATGATTACCATGGTATGTGTTTCATATATACATGTTTCTGTGTGTTTTCGTGGATGTCTATGGGTTTATATACGTGTACATGTGTATATGTGTGTGTGTGTGTGTTTAACAGAACGGTCTGACACCCCTACATGTGGCCGTCCATCACAACAACCTGGATGTTGTTAAACTCCTGGTCAGCAAGGGAGGATCTGCACACAGCACTGCCCGAGTAAGATGCTCACATATGTGTGCGCACATACTCACACAGGCAGGCCTACACAGCACGTCAAACCCATCGCTGACACACATACCAAAAAAAAGGTCAAGTGAGTGTGTGATACTTACACATACAGTAACTCATGTGACAATCAAGCACTCTCTCATGACAGCATTCCAGTTTTATTTTAAAATTAGACACGAAAAGTTATAAGAAAAGCGATGGCCACTCTTGTGCGTGTCTGTGTGTCCTTGTTTCCCGCTACAGAACGGCTACACTCCCCTGCACATAGCGGCCAAGCAGAACCAGATGGAGGTGGCCAGTTGTCTGCTGCAGAATGGGGCTACACCCAATTCTGAGTCCCTGCAAGGCATCACGCCCCTGCACCTGGCTTCACAGGAGGGGCGGCCCGACATGGTGGCCCTGCTCATCTCCAAACAGGCCAACGTAAATATGGGGAACAAGGTATGATACTGGAATGGATTTATGTAGTTTCACACATTCAAAAATTATTGTAATAGTCTGGGGAAAGAGTTGCATGGTTATTAGATTTTGTGATGTAAAACTAAATAAATCTACCTTGAAAATACTGTTCCCTAATGTCCATTCTTTCTGTCTTTTAGAATGGATTGACCGCTCTGCATCTTGTAGCTCAGGAAGGGCATGTGGGAATTGCTGACACATTGGTCAAACAAGGAGCTTCTGTTTACGCTGCTTCACGGGTACATAACACCACCTCCACTGGTGCACAGAATGATGACATGGGTATTTGTATGGAAGCCCTATGAGGCTTGCATTTTTTTTAAGGCCCAGGTTTTGAGTGTTACTTGTCATATTAATTTCAGCAAAGAGAGAGGGGATGACATGCAGCAAAGGCCCCAGTTTTGGATTTGAACATATCAAAACTGTATTGAAACAAGAATCACTTTACAAAATTAGCTTTGGAAAAAAATGTTAAAATTCACCTGCCTTTAACAGGTTTCACCGATGAAAAAAAAATCAACCAATTGTGACTGGACTTGATAGAACTCAAAAAACATTTAGATAACTGAGCTTAACTGGGATTACTTGTCCCCTCAAGGCCTCTGTAGGGATGAGTTAAAATATGACGCTGAAGTCTAACTTACTCTATTTTACTGATGGAAACAGTGGAGTAATGTAATCTTTGACTATAGGACAGTTAACAGTGAGCCACTGGATTTTAGAATCTGATGGACCGGACCTACACTATGTTGTCACAGTTGACATTTTCTTCTGTAGACAATTTCAATTTCATCATTGTTCATCTCAGAGTTTAAGATTTGTCACATGGCCAATGTGAATTCCAGGTTACTGAACTGCTCTTCAAAAACCAAAGAGTCTAGAACTAATATAAGTCTATATGGGAGAAATGTGATATTTCTTTATTAAACAAATAAATCATAATCTATGAATAATCAATTTACAGTATGTGTTCTTGTCATATTGGCTCATGAAAGTCAAATATCTTATATTTCTGTTGCATTTTTTACAAGTTTGGATGTTTGTAAGAGTTTACAGGTGTTTACACAAGATCCAAGCTACAGAGGTTTTAATAAAGCTACTGAACTGCTCTCTGTCTCTCCTTGTCTCAGATGGGTTACACACCCCTTCATGTGGCCTGTCACTATGGTAACATCAAGATGGTGAAGTTTCTCCTGCAGCAGCAGGCTCATGTTAATAGCAAGACAAGGGTAAACTATCTCTGTCTCACTTGGCACCACTGGTATTAGCATTAGGTGCCAAAGTCATTACTGAATTGCTGTTTTCTGTCTGTTTTATTCTTTGGCCTGACCACACTCACTCATTTTTGGGTTTTTTTCCAGATGGGCTATACCCCTTTGCACCAGGCAGCTCAGCAGGGTCATACTGATATTGTCACCCTGTTGTTGAAACATGGAGCCCAGCCCAATGAAATTACTTCGGTGAGACACTTTTAGGAACATCTTATAATGTTTTATCCTTTACCCCTCTGTGCCTGCACTCTGATTTCTTTGGGGAAACATAAGCATGTGTCCTTTAGATAATGTGAAAAATAAGGGGGCCTACTTCCTATCCTCTCCTGTCACACCTTTTCTTTTAGATAACATGGTTCAAATGGCTTTACCAACATCATTTAATAAAACCAATAAGATACATGATTCCCAATTTAACCAATGGTCAATCCTCCATTTTGCAGATGATACTGTATTATACTTTCATGATGTGTATAATTTACACCTTTGATATTAAGATATATTATCTGACTTTATGAGGACATTGCTAATTCCACATTGAAAGAAGACACTTTCCCATAGGCTTAAAAATGCAAAATAATGCAAAATATGTATTTTATATTTTGATTTTTCTGATGTAGAGTGGTCATTTCCCACATACTTAATAAGGTACTAGATCTATTGTTTTGTAGTCTGTTGGTTTGCAATTACTTTGTGTGTGAACATCATTTCAGTTTTTTCTCTATAGCAATTGTTCCCAAAATATCATGTGGAGTTGGATGTGTTTATTCACTTTTTGTGTTGTGTAATAATAGAGAGAGAATCAAAATAATAATAAGATGATAGATGTTGTAAAAGTGTACACTCCTTTGGTTTTTATATCATATTGAAACATCTAACTATTTTCTTTCCATATCTGTCTCTGTATAGAATGGTACATCTCCCCTGGGCATTGCTAAGAGGCTGGGTTACATCTCTGTCATTGATGTGCTGAAACTGGTTACTGAGGAGTCCGTCTCCGCGGTGAGCAACACATCATGCATGGTTCACATGGTTACACCAATACGCAATGAAGCAGCCTTGACACACAGTGACTCAGATGTTCAATCAAATAATTGTCTTGATCAGTCGCAGCTCCATCACCTGCCTGCACAATAATTCATCCTTTTCCATCTACTCTCCTCTCTTTCCTCCCCTCCTCTGTCTCTGCCATATCACCCTTCACAGATCACCACAGAGAAGCATCGGATGAGTTTTCCCGAGACAGTAGATGAGATTTTGGATGTTTCAGAGGATGAAGGTAGGTTATCCAGTTTGATTATGTTAAATGCATCAACTGTTCAGCTGTTAATAACTAATTTTCAGCTCTGATTCGCTATTTTGGTAGAGGAAGACTGTATGGGACGTTCAGTGACACAACAAAGTACGACCATGAATTTAAATATGTATGTGACTGTTTATAACACCCTTTTCCATTTGTTTTGTAGGGGTTGCCCAGCTAACGTTAGGTAGGATTGTGTCTGTATCTCTGGCTTGTCCGTTCCGGTGGCTAGTGAATTTGTGCCTTCATTGCAATTGCACTTTCTCATTTTCTCTGTGTGTCACTAATTGTCTTTTAATCAGCTCCTCTGACTCTGCTCTCAACTCCAGACCTGTTTGCTCTCCTCTGTCCTTATTCTCTCCTTCTCTCCCTCTTGCTCAGAGATTTATTTTTTTAAAAATGTGTCTGTTTTTCATCAGCATGTGGTCACAACATTTTCCTTTTTACCAGCGTTGCACATCTGTCCGTGGACTCATTATTGACAGAACTCCAGATTTTTCGCAAATTAAAAGACAAATGGCTCCCCTCCAATCCAGCCATTTTGAAAATGAGTGCTCCTATCTTTTACTGCCTAATTGATCAATAAGCTGATTACACACATGCTGTGCTGCAGCTGTGACAACACAAACAACACGCTCAGTTGCTGTTTATGCAGTCTTCTTTCTACTTTAAAGAAATTGAGAATTAAATCAAATCCATGTCATTTTTACAGCAAATTGGGAAAGCATTTTACATGCCAGCTTCATTTTTTTAATCTGTTTTGTTCTTGTTGTACTTGTCTAATTGTATTGCTTTTATCTTCTGTAACATTTTTTTTATTTAGCTGTACAGCTTGTACTAATGAATGTTTAATTGTCTGTAAACAACTCTGTTTTGTGAAGTGGTTTATGGTTTATTCTTGTTGTTACGGTTATTATTTCAATACAATTCCTCCTTAATAATTAAGGTATTTTCTCCTACACAGAAGCAACCATCACCACATGTGATTTCATCTTTAATGAGCATGCTCACTAAAAAAAGCTGTCACCAGGTGCCTTGCAGTCTGCCGTCCATGCAGTGTCCTAGACTGTGTTGATATTCACTGTCTTACCAATCCTCTTCTTTGGTTTCCATCGGCTCTCCTTGTTGTTGGTCTGACTCCATCGCTTTGACTAAAATATTTGAGATTGCTCCGTGGTGATGTTTTTTTTCTGTGGTTTCATGAAGGGATGGGAAGGATGGTGGTGTAACGATTTCTACTTTCATCTGTCAAGAACTGAATCAAGTGACATTATTTTGTTACGAGGTCAACCACAGTTCAAGATACTGTCACTCCTAAAACTAATTGAAAAAATAAGTCAAAATGCATTGGCAGAAAAGGTGAATTCCATTGGCAGATTTTTGTATTTGATTTGAGAAACTTACATTTTGCCCTGTATTCCCCTGGTCTCGTCCTTTTCTCTCTTAATTCTTTATGTGCAACCTGTTCCTAGTTTTTCTTTTTCTCTCTGTCCCTTGTCCACCTTTCTTACCTTTTTATTTTGCCCAACAGGAGACGAGTTGCTCGGGATGGATGGAGCACGTTATTTGAAGCTTGATGACTTCAAGGACCAGGACGACGATTTCCTCTCTCCGAAGAAAACCCTTAGAGACTTTGAGGGTGGCATGGGTACCACGTAAGTCACTGCGTACTCATTGTTTGCATTTGTGTCGGTAATTTGAGTTTCAGTTTTTCTAGAATACCTAACATTGTAGATGTTGTGAATGAGTCACTGAGTCACTTTTCTTTACTGCAGAATTAAGTCTCTTGTTTTACATTATTCTCACTTCCTCTCCCACAGGCCATATTCTCCTGCAATTCCCAGGATCCCTTGTGTGTCCCCAGAAACTGTACTGCTGGATCAGGTAGGCTTAACTTGTAATGTTACCATGCTTACATTCAGTAAGCAAGAGGGTGTTTATCTAATCCAAGTCCTACCTAAAATATTAAAAAGTATTCTGATGTTTATTTTTAGATTAGATCGTCTCTTCTCTGGTTTACTGTCGTCTGTTTTCTGTCCATCACCTTCTCCTCTCTCTCCTTTTCTCCATCTCTTCTCTGTCATCCCCTTCTGCTTTTGTCTGTCTTAATCTTTTCAGTCATGGTTATTTAACTGCCTCTCAATTTTCCACTGCCTGCTGTCTTTTTCCCCTCCCTCTCTGACCTCAGCACACCCCTATCCCCCTGCCAAAGGAGTATGACGAAGACTCCCTTATCCCGAGCAGTCCGGCTACTGAGACTTCAGACAACGTCAGCCCTGTGGCCAGCCCTATTCACACTGGGTCAGCTAATAAAAAAAAATTGCTGTTAATGTTAATTTATGTTAAATTATGTTCTGGTTTGATGCTTCTTGTCAGGCTTATCATAAAGAAGGGATTTTGGCAGACTCATGACATTACGGTATCAGAGGTAGAATAAAGGGGAAAATATGTGAAGATCAAACTCACACACATAGCAGCAGGGGTCTCATTTGGCCATTAGGCAATCTTGTAAAGTCTTGTTTTGATGAAAAAATAATTGCTGTGTTGGTAGGACTGTTAATTCATAGGAAAAAGCTGATTTCTAAAAACGGAAAGCATTTTTTTAAAACTCCACAACTGAAAATGCTGCACTCTGCTGAATCAGCCCCCATCTGTTATGATCACTGATGCTATGACGTCCCTGACATAAATACATCAGTGATGCCAAAACATCAGTGATGATGAGCAGTGGCCAAGACTGAACCACAGATACTCTACCCAACACCTCGTTCCCTACAGTGCTGGCAATGCCAAAAAAGAATCACAGTTATATATCACTATTTCTGATTAAATTAAACCCAGGAATTATACTGTAAATGGGATGATGCAAAAATAATACATGTTGGTGACTTGAGTATCATACACTATTTTTACTTATTTCACTTATTTTTACTATTTTACACTATCTAATTGTCCCTCTGTTTATACTTTTTTAATTGTTCATGCAGAAAAACCCATGGAATGAATTTAACACATTTCCAACAAGTTTTATCATTTTAATGTCGCATAATGTTAGTGTATTAATTCTGCCTAGTCATAATTTATGCACAGCACAATGAGTCAGCATATGGAAAGCACAATATAAAGTGAAGGTGTTAGGAGGAGGAGATGAACTCATGAGACAAGAGTCACCCCACTTCACACAAACACACACACACACCTGTGTGAAGCTGCCTGTCTAATGCAGGATCAAACAGCATGGTGCTCATTTTTTTTATCTCTTTAAGTCATTCTTGCAGCACTTAGTGGCCACACCAGATGGCCTGTGCTGTCCTCCCCTGTCATATTGAGATAATCAAGTGAAAAGAGCACCCGCATAGTGAATTGGTGTCTCCATTATGAATCAATCTCCACAAAGCATAAACAGACAGAGAACGGATCAATTAAAACACTGCTGAATGAACCACACATGGTTTTCTGTCTCACTCAGTTCCCTCAGGCAAAGCCCATTACTGGTTGTTAAATTTTATGTTCCTGCCCTGTGTGATTTACTGCTAAAAGCTGTTGACTTGATCATAATCACATAAAGTTTAAGCATGATTAAGTCACCATCTGAACCTTTCCATTCAATCATCGTATCGCCGTTTGACTCCCAGCTTCCTGGTGAGTTTCATGGTGGATGCTCGAGGAGGCTCCATGCGAGGCAGCAGACACCACGGCCTGCGAGTTATCATTCCTCCTCGGACCTGCACTGCCCCAACACGCATTACCTGCCGTCTGGTCAAACCTCAGAAACTGACCACGCCTCCTCCGCTGGTGGAGGGGGAGGGTCTCGCTAGCCGTATCATCTCCCTTGGGCCATCCAGTATGCAGTTCCTTGGGTGAGTGACCTGTGTACTTGGTTAATGTACTGCATTTTGTCACCTTTAAAATAAGGTAATGTAAAAATGTAATTTTTTTTGCGTTTTTGCCCATATGTGCATTTATGTTTGTTGCATGTGGCAGACCATGTCAGTCAATGATGAGTAATGACAAGCTTTGGATTAGTAGTTTCCTGAAGATATTTAAATTTCCATTAAATTTTAAAATTTAGAAAAGATAATCATTGTGCCAGCTGTCAACTCAAAGATGTAAGAATGACTCATACTGGATCTGTGAAAGATAATGACAATGATGTGCTTTATCTTGTGTCAAGATAAATTACAAGCTTATGGTTGTTATGCCATCTTGTGGACATTAATAGAGATACTGTAATTTATTATCCCAGCAACCATAATGAAATAGAACAAAATTGGATATTGTTTTTGTATTTTTAAACAAGTAAAATCAGTTTTTTTAAATCACAGACCCTATGTTGTAATTCATTTATTTTCTTTTCAGACTATTTCTTGCCCCTCTGTGCGTTATAGAAGTACAAGCCTGAAACCTGATTCAGAACCAGTTTATTTGGTTTCTTTCACAGGCCAGTAATAGTGGAAATCCCCCACTTTGCCTCGCTGGGCCACGGGGACCGAGAGCTTGTGGTCCTCCGCAGTGAAAATGGCTCGGTCTGGAAGGAACATCGCAATCGCTATGGTGACGAAGTGCTGGAAACCATACTGAATGGCATGGACGAAGGTCAGTGTGATGGTAATGAATGGCTCTTCTTGCACGGCTGCAGATGAGTTAGTCTTAATCTTGATGTACGACCCTGGAGTTGCAGAACAAGGGTACAGGGAGGAGACAGTTTTTTATTGGAAGGTTGTCAACAACACTGAAGTACACTTTCTCTCACCTGGGCTTGTGTAAAAGTAGAGATTGTATGGTTCAGTTGTGCCTACATTTAAGGCGGCATTCCAACGCTTACCCTCCTTTATTGTTCCCTCTGTGTCCCTTTCTTCCTCTATTTTCCTCTTTCTCTTCATTCTTGTGTGTAGACTTGGAGAGTCAAGATGAGCTGGAAAAGAAGAGAATCCGTCGTATCATCTCCACCGACTTCCCCCTCTACTTCGCCGTGGTCTCCCGCATTCAGCAGGAGAGCGATCTGATCGGTCCAGAGGGCGGGCGGCTGACTGACCAGCAAGCTGGTGCCGCATGTCGAGGCCATCTTCCCTGAGACGGCCGTCACCAAGAGAGTGAGACTGGGATTACAGGTAAGAAGAGGGGTGAACATATGAGCAGAAATACAGCAGAAGGAGAGAGAGATATGAGTGAGGAGGAATGAGGAAGAGAAGAGGGAATTGCAGATTTTAAAACCAAGAGTTAGCTCATATGCAGATCTTTCATAATTGCATGGGTGTTTGTTATTTTGCTTGTACAACAGAGACAATCTGGCACTCTTCTGAAATTACTGAAGGCAGATGCTTGAACTAAAAACCAGCTGACTCTCAGTCTGTGACTCAACGGTCTGTGCCAACATGTTTACCTGTGGCACTTCTGTTTGTGCTGCATTCAGTCTCTTTGAGTTGAGATTTGACAGGTTTCATGTCCTGAAGTTGATGTTCTGTCTGTTTGACAAATGAGCCTGAAGACGTAGCTGAATATGAGTTGTACCATCAGTCATTGAGAAGGAACAGCTGACTACAGACAAATGCTTTATTTTCTTGTTACTGTGACTCGTGATGTTTGAAGTTTATGAATTGTCATATGAGTTGTTGCTCCAAATCTATCTTTGATCCAGTATTTTTTTTATTCAGTGAAGCCCATATTTCAAAGAACTTTAGCCTTTTTTGCATGTTGTTTCTCATTTACTGCAAACTGCAAAGGTTAAATTTTTATAATGTATTTTTTTGCCGTACATTTCTTACATACTAATTGGTTTGCCTTTATTTAATCACAATAAGTATTTACAAAGTAAAGCACTATAATATGATTTTGAAACTGATCAGCAGTTATGAAAGATATGCACGGTTATAGTAAATGCCTAAATTATAAATATGTATTGTCCCTTACGGTGTGAAGCATTATCGTCAACCTAATAGATACTCAATATTTTCAAATTTAATGCCCCTGAAAACTTTTCATGATTTTTCTATAACACTGAATATTCATAATATCTGCAACAATCAGAGTTTATGCCTTGAAAAAAAATCTTAGGTATTTTTTAGTTATAGTTTAGCTCTCAAAAGTCACTGACAGCACTAGCAACATAAATAAACTCTGATTGGTCTATGGAAATATGACCTCACTCGCCTACGTCAAGCTCATATAATCAAGATTGCTCTGGCTTTGGCAGGAAATTATGCAGCCGTGTAAGAGCCCATCACAGACAGAGAAAACGCTGAGTTAGAAAATAGGTTGTCAGGGCCTTTAAGATACTGTATGACAGAAGGTTTTACATTATAATACATCACTCTGGATATACTGTTGCCAAGAACTCTGCAACATGACCTGAGGAGTATGTCAGTCATTCCATACTGCACCATTTCTAAATTAGCATTTGCAACACGTGGTGTCTGTCCTGCCAAACAGAAGCAATTGGCAAATGTGTGGCTGACTGTCACTCATCCAGACCATATGGGAACTTGGCAAACGCTCATGCTGACTATCCCTTTTCACACAACACCTCCGCTTGGCTTTTGTTTGTCATGAGAGAACAATTAAGACGGATTATGGGCTCTACACTTTTCTTTTTTTTTTGATCACGTAGGTGTACATCGTTTACGTTGTCTGTCAAAGCACTACTTTTTTCACAGCACTGATGCTATTTAAGAAAACTGCATGAGTTTTGCTTTGCCTTATGCTGCTCTGTTTATGTTTTCCTTTTATCCAGCCATTCATCACTCCTCAGTTCCCTGATTTAAGTTGTGAGCCACACTGACCGAGCTGATGCAGTGATCTGAGTTGGGTCAGGTGTGAAATATGAATTGGTTGCATGTGTGAGTATGGCTGTGAGTTTGATGTTTCAGACTATTGCACATATGTTGTTTTCTTTTTGTATGCTCCCCTTATTTCTATATCATGCCTATTTACTGTCCTTCTGGATCACTTATACTACTTCTGTACTGTGTTTGTGCGTCAGTTTATCTTTCACATATTTTATGTACCCAGTCCTCCGCAACTCCATATCCTTTAAACCGTCTTCTCTGACATTCTCCTTTAAAAAAAAAACTTTTCCACCACCACCTTCATCTCAGGCGCAGCCCATTCCAGATGAACTGCTGACTCGGCAGCTTGGTAACCAGGCGACCTTCAGCCCAGTGGTTACCATCGAGCCACGCCGACGCAAATTCCACCGTCCAATCGGGTTGCGCATCCCTCTGCCACCATCCTGGCGGGAGAGTCCTCGGGATGCTGGGGAGGGGGATACCACCAGCCTGCGCCTCCTCTGCAGCGTCATTGGTAGGATCCGCTTTGAAGTTACTCAGAAGACAAGATGTTTGCCAACTCTCTCTATAAAATAATAACTTTTTGTTTTGTTATGAATTTTCTGGATGCACATTTTACAGCAAATATAATTTGCTGTGAAAGGGTGTACCAAGGATACCCACCTGTTACCTTGGTTATCAGGGCATGAATGACACAGTGTGTACTTGTTGTGTCACAGGTGGCACAGCACCAGCTCAGTGGGAAGACATCACTGGAACCACTAAGCTGATGTATGCCAACAGCTGTGCCAACTTTACCACCAATGTTTCTGCAAGGTGAGCACCTCAGCACTAATCAAGACAAATTGAACAGTCAGACTTCCTTCCCTGCTCCTTTGCATACTTCTGAACGTTAAACCACTTTCAGTTTTTTTTTTATTTATCCTCTTACCTTCACCTTATCCAGATTCTGGCTGGCAGACTGTCCGCGCACGGCAGAGGCAGTGACCTTTGCCAATTTGCTGTACCGGGAGCTAATGTCTGTTCCATACATGGCCAAGTTTGTTATTTTCGCAAAGATGAATGAGGCGCGCGAGGGACGCTTGCGCTGTTACTGCATGACAGACGACAAGATGGACAAAACACTGGAGCTGCACGAAAACTTCACAGAAGTGGCCCGCAGTCGAGACATTGAGGTCAGCAAGGGGACAAAGGAGAATGTTGCCATAGTCAAAAAAAACAAGGGGAAGGTGTTAGAGAGAGCAGTGAGGGTTATGGCAAATGCAGTTCTCAGATAAATAATTTTCATGACCACATCGTGAGACAAATGTTTTTTTTATCTGCACAGTACAAGTAGAGAGCTTTTGCTGGCCAGAGGAGAGGGAGTCTCTTATGTCTCTTAAGGTGTCAGTTCACTTCTGGTCAAACACGTCTCTTCTGTTATGCTATGATTTATCTTGTCACCTCTAACATTTTGTGAAACTTTCCACAGCTGATGGAGGGCATGCCTCTGCACCTTGAGTGTTCTGGGAACCTCGTGCCCATCCGGAAGGCCACCCAGCAGCCTCGCAGCTTCAGCTTCCAGGCCTTCAGAGATAACAGGCTGCCTGTCTCTGTCAAGGTCTGTCCCTATCTGACCGCTCACATGCCTGCTTTTCTGTCACTCGCTACGTATTCATACTGTACTGTGGTGCTGTTTGTTCAGTCGTTGGATTCGGTGTGTCGAGTACTCCCTTCGGCAGTTAGTCAGTCTCCCTCCTGAGCTCTCACCTGCTGATCACCTGACCGACCTGTTTGTCCGTGTTTGCATTTCACTGTCATATCTGTCAGACAGTCTTTGAGTCCAGACATTAGCATGTAGAAGTTAAGATAACAGCACAGCGCTGTGTGTTCTCTGCAACTCATTCAGGACCACGGCAACACCACACCAATGGAGATAAATCCGCACTGAAATCACAATAGCATCATTTGACAACATGAAGTCTAATATTAATGTTATTCATAAAATATGACACTATGTTTTTATTATTATTGATGATTTTTTTAAATATAGACACATCTTTCAGTCTGTTTATGTCTGTCGGTCCATTCTTCTTCATGGGTTGTCAAGTTGTGTTCATTTTTTTAAAACAGATGACAAGTCAAACGTTGTCCAGATTTTTCTAGTTTAGTCTGATTAAAGAGATTTTTTAATGAATATGTAATAATGAAGAGCTCTCTATTATGTAGCAGTAGACGCATCACTGTAAAACTAGACCATCTTCCTGATCATAATTTTTCCTCATTTCTCAGTCTCTTTTTGTCCTTTTACATTTTACTGACGTTTAAACCCTCTCTAGCGCAGATGACTTGTCCGTTTTCACACAATGCGTGCAGTTTCATGTCTGTCTTGTTCTAATATTTATGTGATTTCTTATTGTGTTTTCGTTGGTTGGATCATTTTATGCTTTTATCCATCTACTTGTCTGTGGATGTCTTTCTGTCCGTGTGTCCATCAGTGTGACACACATTAGCGATAAGTATCAGCTAGATGAATACTTTGATAAATATCTTTTCATAACGGTGTAGCCAAGCGACAAACAACTTACCAGGTGTCGACTCTCGTGGGTAATCGTTTGCATGTCCTGTGACTCCCTCACTTTCTTTGCCTGCCTTCCTATCTTGCGGCCTTGCCTGTCTGTATGTGTCTGTCTCACTGTCTCTCTTTCTCTCTCTCACGGTCACTCTGTAACTGTCTGGTCTGACAGACGTCCAGGTAAAATGTGCAGGTAAATCTCTCCCTCTCGCCTGCCTGTGGACTGCTTCCATCCCTGTTTCCCCCCTGCTTCTCGTCCCATGTTACTGCGCCACATGCTCGAGACATTGTGGAGGGATCTAATACCCGTTTTGATCTGTTTTTCTTCCTCCTCCTCCTCTCTCTCACTCTGTTCCTTTGTCCTCTTTCATTTCCTTCTTATCCTCTTTGCTCCATCTCTCTTTGCTTACTCCTTTTGTTCACCTTCTCTCCTCCATTCTTCTTTCTGGTTTCTTCTTTTTCCCCAATTTCCTCTCTCCATATTCTTCTTCTTCTTCCTCTTCTTCTCTGTAATCTCTCTATGTTAGGTCAGAGATAGTAACAAGGATGCCACTGGGTTTTTGTCCTTTCTGCGGAAGTGCACCAAATACGAGGACACACAGCATGTACTGTGTAACCTTAACATAACCATGCCGCCATGTGTCAAGGTAAGGGCCTGCTTGCAAACACTTCCCCAGAAAGCACACAGACACAAACGTTTGCGCTTCTGAGTTTCCCTAGACCTTGGTGTGCATGTTCACACTGACTACGCGACATTCTTCAAATAAGAAGTCAGTTTGACACATTAGCAAATATCATGTCTCTAATTTCAAACACAGTACATTTTCATTCCAACAAAGAAAAAAGACATGAGATGATTCTTGAGGTCAGAAATGGAAATAGATTTACTATTTTTGATCATTATGCAGAATTTGGACAGTGGGTGTTAATTCAAGCAAATAATAACTATAATGTAACTTTAATGTCATTTTGTTTTTATTTATTTTTCAGGTTGTTGGAAGTGAGGAACGCAGGCGAACATTAACCCCCCTCGCCCTGAGGGAACGCTACAGCGCGCTGAACGAGCCTGGTGTGGGTGAGTGCTTCGCTGCCTGACCTTCAGCCCTCTCCTGATTTATACACAGCGGAGACGGGCGCTGAATGTTGCACTGCCCCTTTACCCACAACCCTTTGCTTCCCACTCTGCCTTCTCTATAACCTTCCCCTCTCCTATATGTCTCGCGTGCACGCATGGCACAAAGACCGAGCCTGCTCTACAGTATGCCCCAGAGTTCTTTGCAGTGCAGTTAGAGGAAATCATATTGAATGTGTGACCCAAAGACGAGCAGCAGTTCTCAACACGAACCCAAAATGGCTCCACGGCACATGACAAATTAGCTTTTTCTTTCCTGGGTGTCCTGGTAGCTGTGACAACAGATGAATGACCTCTGTGATTGGTTTGCATGGCGCTGGTGTCTCCACTGCGATTTCCAATGGCATGGCAGCAGAAACTGTTAGCATTAGCACTGTAGCTTAGCACTGGGAATGGGCAGGACCTCGCAGTGGAGTTAGACAGAGGAGTCCTCATATGGATTGGCCTGTTAGTAAATGGATGGGTGGAGTAAACGTTGCTGATGGCGGGGGATTTGAAGGGAAAAGGCCTTTTCTGTCTATCAAGTACACAGCGCTGCTACGTTGCACCTCAGTCCCTCTATAATGGTTACTGAATGCTACTTTGATTGGTGGGACTAGCACCTGAATGAACCCTAAACTTTGACTTTATGGTGTGCTAACTCTGAAGATTTTTTGGACAAAAACAATGTTTTGGGTATTGCTTATTTCCTTCAACAGAGCAATGCTTTTGTCAAGGTAAGTATTGCTATTAGAAATTTTGATAGCAACTTAGAAGGTAGAGTCTACGGCAAGTCTTTTAGGACATAGAAGGTTTATCAAAAGGAAAAAGGAAAACGAAGAAACTCTAATAGCAACTCATTTGGATAGCATTTGGATAGTCCAGAGTTGATATTATCTGTCCCAACATTAAACCTCATTCATCAGCTGGACTGTCCAAATAAATTGTGACTTAGATATACTCTCAATATTATCTTTAATTAGAGTCAGAGTTAAATTATATTCTCTTTAATTTAGTATGTGTACAAGTATTTGTCTTGGTGACACTGGCCTTTTTTTGTTTTCTTTTTAGCCACAGTGAACGCCATGGAGAGGACTGAGATCAAGATCAACATCATATCTGAACAGCTGGGTTTGAGCTGGGCAGGTTAGTCTAAAAGATTAAAAGAGTTTAAAAGATCAGAGGAGATCTCTATCTACTGTGTCTGTTTTTTGTTTTTTTTTGTTGTTGTTTTTTTTTTTTTTTTTTTCCTTATCTACCTGACTTGTCCGCTTGTCAGAGTTGGCGCGTGAGCTTCAGTTCGGTGTGGACGACATCAATAGGATCCGTGTGGAGAATCCCAACTCTCTGCTGGACCAAAGCTCCGCTCTGCTCAACCTGTGGGCCAGCAGAGAAGGCAAAAGGGCCAAGAGTAAGTCTGACACTACTCTACTCTTCTGTAAGTCACAGATGTTGATTGCTGGAGGACGTCAGTCTGGTCCCACATAATCAAATAATTAATGAATTAAAATTATTTTGACTCATTAACTATCAGATTGATTAAATTATTCCTCTCTTGTTTTAGGATATTGTCTGACTTCCCATCTTTCTTTTCTTTCCTGCCTTTGTGCACACACTCCGTTCCTCTCTTTTTTTTTTTTATCCGTCCCCCACCTCCCTCGTTGTGTTTCCCTCTCAGTGGAGAGCCTGTACACCGCTCTGAAAAACATCGATCGCGCAGACATCGTAACCTCTCTGGAGGGTCAGGCTCCACAGATGGCACCTGGATCTTCAGAAGAGGGTGCCTGTCGACTCATCGACCGCGACTCCACCCTGCTGTCCCCCAGTGTCATCAATGGTAAGACACACAGACACGTCAAACACCACAGTAGACATGCAACATTCAAGCCATTTAGATAGATTAAGTCACCTGCTCTCAGCAAGTGACTTAATGTTGAATTTAGTATTAACATCTTGTTGCCATAAAGCTAGTGAAACAATCAATCACCCATTTAGATTAGACCATTTTACTTTTTTCTATAGCAAGCAGGAAGTTGTGTTTTAAGAGTTATTCAAGATATACATTCTGTGATCCAAAGAGAATATAAAAAAACACTGAATTTTACAAGAATATTCTCGAAAAAAAAAAAATTCAAAACACTTAATACACAGTTATTCCAGATTTTATTTACTCTTTTTTTTCCCTGTAAATGAATTAAATAAATGTGTCAATCACAACAGCTGGTATAGTCAACACTGCTATAAATCTAAGACAAAATTCTTCACCACAGTAAGGTGAGCTGTTGTTCTCATTTATTTTCCACCTCTGATCCCCCCCTGCTCCCCTTTGAGTCTGGGTAACAGCCATTTTACCTTGTCTCTGTTGCTCCACAAGAGGTCACGGACACAAGGCCATCGCGCCTAGTGCACAAGCCACGAGTTATTAGACCCCCGTTTTTCAGAAGGGGTAAGTTGAAGTTGAACTTGGGCTGCATGGTGGTTTGCTGCTCATGACGTGATGATGATGATGATGATGATGATGAATCTCAAATGATGTTTTTGAGGTCTGAGGAATGGTGTCATTTTCCCACCATGAACCCAGCCTTTTGCAGCATGCACTAACACCACCTCTGTGCATTCCTCACCGGGGCACAAGTCATTTTTTTTTTCACACTTCATACTTGAGCCCTGAACATGATGGTTCTTATTCTTCTTACTCAGTATGAGAAATGAGGATAACTCCCTTCTGCTGTCACTGACAGGATTTTATGAGTTAACTGAGACATTTTCAAGGCCAAACAGACCAACACTTAACATATGGGTAATCCCTGAATTTCAGTTAAGGATGTTTGAGATTGTTTCGATTGCCTGTGTGAGTGTGTGCACACATACATGCGCATGTGTGTGTGCATACATGTGTGCATACATGTGTGCGTGTGTTTGGGATGGATACACGATTCAAAACTGGCACTAGTACACAAATGATAGTGTGCTCTGGGCCTTCATACCTTGTTTCTATCCCTCCCTCTTTCTTTCTCGTTCTTTCCCTGAGAACAAGACAGAATTTCACTCCTGACTTCGCTTGACTGACAGCGGTCTTGAAATTGTGTCTCCTCCTCAGGACAGTTTCTGTCTGTCCTTCTTTCAGTCTGTCTCTGAACCTATGACATGTCATATCTGCTGCCCAGCCGCCCTGCTCTTCCTCCTCTTCCTCCCCCTCCCTCTCCTGCTCTTCTTCCTCACAGCTCTTCCTGTCCGAACCTCTGACCTCATATGACCTCATGTTGACCTCTGGGCCTCCTCTTCTCTTGTCATCTTATTTTCCCGCGCTCCTCCCTCGTTCAGTCGAGCGGGGACCCTCTCCTCCTCTCTCAATCCAGCTCTGTGTGTGTACTACAGTTTGTGCATGTGCATGCTGCATGCTTCGCTGTTACAGTATCTGTCTGTGCGTGTAGGTTTGCGCGTGTGTGTGAGTGAGTGTGTTTCAGACCTGGGCTGTATTTATTAGTAGCCTTATCTCTAGTTAGCATTCAGAGAAAGTCCAGAAAGAATTACTTCAGCTTGCAAGTAATTTATATGTGTGAATATTTTGTTTAGATTTGAAATGCCTTGCAAAATAAATACCACAAAATATCTTAAAATACTTTTTTTTTTACCCAGGTCTAGTTGAAATTATTTTTTATTTGTACAGTGAAAGGGACTTGTGAGTGACGAGTTTCCTGAACAAAATAAAGTTTGCTGTTGTTGATTTTGACATCTGTATGTGCATGGCATGCTTTCAATGTACAAAGTTTTCTTCACAGTGTAAAATGTTTTCTCTGTTCAATGGGTGTATTTCAGTCTTGTTTTTAATGCTATATTAACAAACAAATGTTTTTCTTTTCTTTTCCTGTAAAATAAATGGTGTGTATTTCTTTAATGCTACGCTGTAACTCATGGTCAGCTGCGCAGCACATATTGTTTAACGCACAATGTTGCTGTGACACAGTGTCTTTCATGGGCAAAATAATGTGTATTATTATTATTAATATTACATAAATAAGACCAAAAAGTGAAACCACCTGGTTTATTCTTATTCTATAAAGAAAAAGCGCACTTATGTTGAGCTGTATTTTTTTTTTTTTTTTACTATATCCAGCATTTAATTTGATTTCCAGAATCTCTCTTTTGCCCATGTCTGATAACAGACTCACTGTCAGCATTGTCTGAACACTATCTGCCAGCAGGGATGATGGTGTGAGGTGTGTTTGTGTGTTGGTTTGGGTGTGTGTGATTATTTCTGTACATCTGAGCCAAAAGTGTGCGTCCTCATCTGTATTTTTTAATGAGTGCCATGTTGTGTGTATGTGTTTATGTGCGTGTGTGTACAGTGGTAAAGTGAGTAGCGTGCTGTGCAGCGTGCTGTCTTTTCTTATTTCTTGTTTTTTTCTTTTTTTTTTCGCTGTGGAGTTTATTTGTGCTTCACTACATCCTGTGCCTTTGACACCTGTGTGTGTGTTTGTGTTTAAATAGCAGGAGTGAAGGGAAAGGCTAACCCAGATTCATCTAACTCATTCTAACTCTCACTCTAATTCTGCCTCATTCCTCCCTGTTCACCTCATTCTGACGCCACCTCTCATCCTCCTGGCCCTGTACCATCCCAGAAACACACACACATGCTTACTCACACTTTAGCTCATGATGGCAAAACTATTCCGTACTATTACTTGCACAGTAAAGAAGTATTTCACCCATTAATACATACTTTGTTTTACTGGTCAGGGCTGTTATGGGTTCAATTGGCTTTCAACTTCACAGTTCTGTCTACCTGTGAGATTTTATTTATTGTAGAACAAGCGCTGGTGAAATCCAGCTAATCTGACCTGGTAAAATTTAAAATCGAAGAAAATTAAAATACTGGCAGGTCAGATAAGTTAATAGACTTTGCTTTACTGTTTCACTCGATCATCTTCTGCCTATAGCTGGACTTGAATGACCCACTTTATATAAATACCATGGGTTGTTTCTGAAACCTGTCAGCTTTGCCAAGCAATTGAACAAAATTACAGTGCATCAAACCTCTCTCAGGAGCTGGTTGTTAGCCTCAACGGTCAGATTAATCGTGGACACTGTCCTGGTAGTGATGCTATACTTTCTGTTTCCACAGTTATACATTAGATACATGATTTACATTACATGTATAGAGCAATAAAAGTACTGATATATATCACTCTTTAAAATGTATTAGTGAGTATTCTTCATTATTTTAGTAAGCCTAATCACATACCTTCACATCCATAATAAAAGTAAAAACAGGCTGTTTTTTAAATGAATTCTATTATAAAATAAAAGTTGCCACCTCAAAACGGGACATTGGTCATTACAATTCATCAGGCACATAAACTGTAATTAATGGATTTCTACAAACAAATCCCCTTTGCCTCTACTCTCTGTCTAGGCCTGGTTATTATAAGGACAGGAAATATGTTGGCTTGTAGTTGCAGTATTTTATTGCAAATTTGTTAGTATTATAAGCAGTATTGTTAATTCACAAAAGCTACCTAGAAATTAAACTGAATGAGTATTCACGTAAAACCTTCATGTTGTTCTGGCAGTATACTTTGAGTTGTATAAATGTATATGAGTATAAAGCCATCCATCCATCCATTTTCTAAACCTGCTTATCCTGAGCACACACAGTAAAGCCTTTTCAGATATTTGTGGTTTTAATAAGACCTCAGAAGCAGACCAGTGTGAACGCATCCTAAATTTGATTTTGGGTGAAGTACTTCTTTCCTGTTCAATTTCACCTTGTTTCATTCATCTGAACTCATTGATGCAAAAATTAATCCAAAACATTTGACGTACAGCAATCAAGCAATCCCCAATCCAAATCTGCCACATGTATTAAAGAGCATTACTGTCTTCAGATATCACCAAAGATATATAACATACAAATGATTTAACCATATAACATTTCCAAAGTATATTATGTATATGTTAAAGTAAGTATATATTAAACACTGAATATGTTTCAGTCTTTATTTCAAATTTTTAGACATTTAATGTCTCTGTCTTTATGTTACACTTTAACAATGAATCAAAATCAAAATGAATCAACGTGTACAAAGGAATATACATCAGTAAAAAATGATTGAAATACAGACAATATATCTAAAGACAGAATATAAATGACATTAAAACTCAGAGATAACAAACATGTACTCATTATACTGTACAGTGTGTACTTTAAATAAAAATGTAAATATAACTTGTGAATATAAATCACATTATCAATATACCACATTTTTTTAACCCTCACATTAGTATGTAGTAAGTAGTAAGTATAGTAGTAAGAATTAGAGAAAAAGGATCACTGAATAAAAAGTGTGTTTTTGTATGTCCGTGTGTATTTTGCAGTGAATGATGTCTTGTTAATAGACCCAGATAGAACAAAAATGGATCTATAAGTACCCAACAGTGTCATTATCAATTCAAGTCCTCCTTATGTCCTCCTGAATCTTGAGAGACTTAGCTGAATGACACGAAGTAATGTACGTTGTGATCAGGGGGCGATTGATTATGTGTTTTAAAAATGACCTCTTCAGTTTAGAATAAAATATGAGAAAGTTACTATACTGTATAAAAAGCTTTAAACAAAATAGGATTGTCTAATGTGCATGTGTATATATGTGTGTATGAGTGCGTGTGTGCGTGCGTGTTGTGTGTGTGTGCTTCTGTGTGCGTGTATACAGTGACCTGTATTTGGACACTTGGGATGCAGACATATACATGCATGACCCTGATGTGTAACTACAGGAGAATGCAAGAGCAACAGTCACTTGCATTTTCCTCTGCAGAAGCGGCGAGATGCTGCGACTCCCACTCAGGAATGTGTGACAAGGGTTGGAACGATAATAGAGATGTTTTATTGTCAGTTTGGTGTTCGTATCACTGCTGCTTCATCTAATCAGCTATTTAGAATAGTTTATTCTAAATCGTTTAAAAAGTTGATTCCTCGATTGGTTGACAGCAACAGTGATCTAAAAAAGAACACATTTAAAATGCTTGTTGAACGCACTTCCTTTAAATATTTTAATGTCAGTATTGGCTGTATGTAAATTCAGCAGCTTTTAAGGACATTTTTAGAATCTGTGCAGGCCTCATAATGAGCTCCAGTTGCAATCAGGATGCGAGAATCCAATTTGAACACTTTTCTCAGATGTTACGGTGTTACTAACAATAAAAGTATATCGTGCCAACCCCACAATCAATACCCTGTATAACTCTAGACTCACCTTTTTTCCACTTATCAAGAATCAAAGTGTATGTTATGCAGACTGCCTTTCTTACATAGTAGCAACCTAGAGCCCTGCACCATTTACCTCACAGACAATGGATGATACACCAAACCCGTTTGACCCTCACCTCACTCTTACTGCTATGTCCCAATGACAAGAACCTCTTTCTGTTTGTGTGTTTGGATCAAACACACAAACAGAAAGAAATCTGTCCAAATATGAATTTGTCAATTTAACAAATCAGCATTAGAAAAATAAAGTAAGCTGATTTCACAGTGAAGGACAAGTATTGTTCTTGTGTTCTACTTTACAAACCAAAAGTAGTATAAAACATACTGGCTGGGATTTATTGAAGTCAGATTGCTGATTTAGAATCAATCTTCCTTTTCACACTTAATGAAATAGATTGAAGGATATCCTGGTCCTTAATTCGTGGATATATAATGATGGACTCTTTCCTGGTATATTGGGACAGGGCTGAGCCCCACTGTTTCCACATAGGTTGGAGAAACAGTCGATCCACTACCTCCCCATCCTCTCCGTGGTGTTAGTCTTTCTCTTGTCTCGCCCTGTCTTCCCTCCAGGTTATGGGCTGGTGCAGGAGGAGCTGCTGTCCCCGGCCTCCATGCAGTACAGCTTGCCCTCTCCGCTCGGCGCGGAGCCTTACTGGCAGGAAGTCTCCAGCCTTGAGTGCGCCCCAATCGCCACCACTGAGGAAGACACATTAATGGAGATGTCGGACGTTCAGGTGTGGCCGGCGGGCGTCAGCCCCTCGCTGGTCACAGTGGAGGACTCATCGCTAGAGGGCAGCAGTCGAGCTGATGATTCAGAGGGCGCCACGCTCTCCCTTCCCTGCAGCTTGGGTCGCCCGAGCAGCGGCGCCAGTGGGGCCAGTGGCTCCATCATGGAGCTGGAGGAGGAGGAGGAGGAGGAGGATGAAGGAGAGGTTGAGGAGGAGGAGGCGCCACATGAGCCAGCAACTGCACTGGCAGAAAGGGACAGGGTGAGGGCCAGTGGTGCCGTTCCCAAGGTCAACCTAAACGGCCAGCTGGGAGGTCAGAGGTCGGACGGGAGGAGAGGGGAGGTCCTTGCGGCAGAAGGAGGAGCAAAAGGGGGAGGTGGAGGTGTTGGGCTGGGTTCAGTGGAAGGGATTTCTGTTGTTGCAGGCCAGCAGGTGTATGCCCAGCGGTGTGAGATGTCGGGACTGGGTCGGGCTGCGGAGCACAACGGAGATAACCGGTATGTCTAACTGCTGTCTAAACTACAGTGTGTGTTGTTTTACACTGTCTATACTCATATCCCCCTCATCACTATGTCTTTCTTTTTCTTTCTACCTCCCCTGCTGTATTTACATTTGTCTCTCCAGAATGGTGGGCGGCGGTGCGTTCCAACCCTACTTGCCAGACAAGGACTCCCTGCAGGGCTGGGTGGGCTCGGTGTCATCGGGACGTGACAGCAGCGTGCCAGGCTTGCGCGTGGCCCAGGAGGCCCTGCTGACTCCGGTGTGTGACACGGGTTACTCTCATGTGCTGCGTGGGCGCCTCCTGCAGGGCACGCAGCCCTTTGACAGGGGGCTGGGCTTCTCTCACCAGGAGGCGGGCCACCATTCCTGGGAACAGGAGCAGAGGCGGGGCCAGGTCAGGTTGCCAACCACCCGCCGCTTCCTGCGCCTGGAGGGGGAACATCTTTGTCCATCCCTTTATCTTTTTTGAATTATCAGATGAGAAGACAGTCATTCAGTTTGATTTTTTTGCTCGCGACCATCAACAATTTTAGTCTCACTTAACAACTCAACAATCATCAAAATTGATTATTTTGATGAAGTCACAGAACCTGACCAAATTGATGTGTTGTGAGGTGCAACACATGGGGAATATCAGCCATGTCCGATAGTTTTTGCTTTTGTTTCACATTTCTGATTGCAAACTATTTATTGTTGCACAAATATGAGCACCACAAACTGCTGTTAAATGTACAATTGTGTTACTTTTGTACAGAGAGAGGAGAAAGAGGACTATGCTGCTGAGGCGTTTGTTTCTGAACACGGAAACGTGCTTGCTCGAAAGGTGAGTCGGACGTGTTTTCATCCTTTACACTGAGTCATATTCACACACACTGTAAAAAAGAAAACAGTGTAAACCCAAGCGGACAGCATTTTACTGTGAATCAGTCACATAGCCTGGCACAAAGGGTGGGAAATTAACAGAAGCCACCAGCCAAATGATGGATAAAAGTATTTTGTCCCCATCAGCAGATCTGATAACAGACCAAGCATGATAGTTGATGATCATTTGGCCTCTAAAATTGTATATCCACTTATTAAAGACATCCATTAAAATGAACAAAATGAGTGTCAGAGGAAAAGTGAAACATTACCATCTTCCATCATCATTGTCATCATTGCCAAATTGCTTTCACATTTGTGAACTGACGGGATATATTGAACAACGCGCCTCAGGCTGTGAAGTCTTTTAAAAATGATCTCTTCCGACCTGATTGGCTGATGAACTACCACATGTTAAGCAGTGACAGCTGGTGAATTGTGGGACTGCAGCGAGCCTCAGTGGCTGGCCGGTGGACGGATAAGTTAGTTTCCTGCTCTGGTTACATGTAGAGGCTTCAGCAGTTAACCGGTCAGAGTGTTTTCTCCTTCCCTCCTCCCTCCCTCCTTGCTCCAGGTGGGGGTGGATGTGAGAAAGGGTGCTCAGTCAGTGCAGCGCACCAGTCTGCGGAGAGTTAAACACTGAAATTCACATACTACCCAGTCCTCCAGGTACGGGACACACAACAAGCACTTGTGCATCCCAGTGCTTGGATTGAGGCAACATATTGGACTTTGTTAGAGCTTAGTAGTCTTTCACATTCTGTTCTGTTCCATTTATATTCAAAATTAGAAGCCTAGATTTGGCATTTAGTAAACTTTGATCATCTTTTTTGGAAGGCCAGAGTAATTAAGCCTGTGTTTTGTGTCTCTCCCTGTTTTCTAGGACCGGAAAGCCACTGCCAAACCATCCTCCACAAAAACACAACCAGACTGCAGGCGAAAATGAGCAAGGAGAGGAGATGAGGAGTAAGACAAAGACTAAAAAATGCAAACTACAAAATGACAAACACAGAATCATCCTCAACGTGTGACCATGGCGCACCACAGAAGAAAAGAGACAGAGGAGGAAAAAAAAAAGAGGAGTTCAACTTGTAGTTTTATAACATTTGTAAAGAAAAATATCAACTAGACTAAGGCATGATGATTCTTTTCTTTTCTTTTTTTACAAAAAAACATAAATGTCAGTAAAACAACCAAGAAAAAAAAAAAGCAACAAAAAGTGCTTCCTGTGAACTGTAATCGCATGATGACTGCTGGTGCATGCCCTTTGACCTTTTGAACTGTCATTATCTACAAACTGAAGGGGTACAAGGTGTGGGGCTGGCCCACGCTTGGGCCACGGGACATTTTAAGGACCTTATACCCCCGCAACTGGAGCGGCAAGCAAGTTGAGTCTGATGACACTACAGCCAAAAAAAAAAGTCCCTCAATGGATGGTTCTGTGTACAGCTAAGCCTCTGCTGAGCCTACCAATGCTTCTTTCACTGGACCCTTTCCCCTATTATTCTCAATGTGATATATGCACTCTATGCTACGTGGACATGTGTCAGTGTGTGTATGTGTGCGTATGTGCGCGTGTATTCTTCTCTGCCGCATGTGTTTCTCGCTTCTGGCTTGGCGCTGAGTCCCACCTCATGATTGGCTCGTAGCCCCTGTGATGTCATGGCGCGCTCAGCGCTGGAATGAGAAAGCCGTCGTGGTCCCCCGCTCGTGAGTGTTCCTGTCTGCGTGCGCTGGCGTCTTTTCCTTTGTGGATGAAGCTCGTTTCTTGTCGTGCGTTCCTTTGAAGCCCCATCCACCTCGGTGGTAGCATTGTTTGACCTTGGTAGGGAGCCGAAGCTCTTTCACCCCTTGTGTTTTCAGGGGAAATGTGTTTTTCAGACAACGGGAATGTTTTCTTTGGGAGAAAAAAAGGGGGGTCGGTTGCTTGATTGCATTGTGCAGCAGCTCTTCAACACAAAGATTGACGTTTTCCCTCTGCGTGACCTTTTCTACCTTCTTCCATCATTTCTCCCAGTAGCGCACGTCATCCTGATTCACAATCTTTTATCAGTAGCCGCGGTCAATATGCAGTAAAAATCACAGGCCTCTCCATCAGCATCTTTAGCTCCTCCATTTTGATATTTAATACTTTGTGTGTGCTCCTTCTTTATGTGTTTGCAACGGCTGTAGGGCCTCACTGTCGAATTTTGGTTCGCTCATTTGAAACCAAGTGAAGAGGAGAAATCATGGAGGATCTGATTCATGTGAGGATGTAGTTGATTTCTGATTTCTGAATGGTAGCAAAAGCGTAAAATAGCTTGCTGCTGCCATGACGTGTGATTTGTGATGGGAACTGTGCAGCGAGGACAGACAGGTAGCACTGTGATTGTCTTATTAACACTGACCCCAGACTCGTGAACTGTGAAGACACACAGACATTCATATATATACAGACAAAAGCACACACAAACACATACACACACACAGAGTCAGAAACACATCACATCATTTAAATAATTAGCGCCTGGTCAGAGTGTCAGATTTTAGAGTTTGCTACAGCAATAATACTTAACATGAGCACAGAAGATGGAAACCAGGATTCTGTACATCCATATAAAGGATCTGAGACTGAAAAGGGTAACTGACTGAACTCCTCAGTGAAAACAGAAACTCCATCTGGACGAACAGCGGTCGAGTTTGACGTCGGGCAGCTGTGCCGTACCCCGCTGGTTCCATCCGCCTTGATGTGGATGAGTCAGAGAGGACGCACGATGGGACTGTGGAGGCCTGAGAGGGATTATTTGTTTTTCAGCACTTAACGTAGCAAAATATAAACCAGGATATGTTAACTTAATACACTGATACCTATTAAGGCGTCCGCTGCTGCCGTAAGGTGGAAACCACCTGACTCCATTTTCTTTTTCTGGTCTTTTTCTGAGTAATTTAAGTTGTAGTTGAAAGCGTTTCACAGTTTTTAAAAAAGTACACTGGCATCACTGTAAACCTATCTCTTGTTCCCTTCATCTCTGAAACACTTACTTTATGCAGAAACCTGGCGGCAGCACTATGAAGGGGTCATATCATAGTAGCACACATCTCCTGGAAAATCAAAACACAATATTTAAGTACTGTAAATGCTACTGTAGCCTGAATGAGTGTGACACCGAATGAATGAATGAACACGTTAGTTCCACATCACTCGAATGCACATATTTCCCATGCCCTGTCCGTGCACACAAGAGCCTCATCCAATATAGCACATGTTTATTATATATCACATGTTTTCCACTGTTACTCCACTCAGGTTTTCAGTTCTGCTCTGTCAGAAACAAAAAGTTTTTTTTTTTTTTTTAAGGTCTGAGTTCCTCCTCTCAAAGACAGGTGCGGGACGTGAAGTGAGTGCTTCAGAATAGGACTCTGGTGTCAGGGCCGTTTGGGGGGGGGATGAAGCAGGATGATAAATGGAAGTGTATTTGTGAGTGAATGAGTGTGTGTGTGTGATACTTTATTCAAATAAAACCAAAAAGGACACAAAGCATTCAGCATGTGTTCAGTAACCAGAAAGGTTTTGGTGAAGCATTACCTCTTCTAAAAAAAGAAGTACACAGAGTTAAAGTTCTTTGAATTAACTTTTCTTACCTGTTCTGTAATCAATCACAAAATCAGTTTGTTTTAAAAAGTCAAGGCTTTGATTCTGAACTTTTAATACACCCACCAGAGGACAAACAAGACACCCACTCTGTGAGTGTCCCAACTCTTTACTGACGTGACTGATTCAGTTTAGTTTTTAGATGATGGAGGCCAGTGACTCCCTCAGGCTCTAAAGTAACTCGGTATCTCTCATACATCTTGTAACATATCACCACAAGAAAGAGGCTGAATTCAGGCATAAATAAAAAAAAGTGTTAAAGTCATATTCTTAAGATTTTCATCACATCAAACCCCATTTTTGATTAATTTCATTCAGTGTGTTTGTATGGGGAATAGCCTCTGCAGTAGCATACAGTAGCAGTTTTTATTGTTAGTGGCGGAGTCTGTCTTTGCCACACGTGATTTAAGATGTATTCTCATCAGTTTTTTTTTTTTTTTGGTTGACCTTTAGATTGATACACAAATTGTTCAAATTTGTCGTTTCTGATGAAATAGTTACCAGGGCCCTAGCTACCACTAAAAATGTGCATAGAGGAAGCTTGGAAACTTATTTAGACTATTGTGTAGGAGGTACAATTTGTAGAAAATCTAATTGGAAATTATAAAATTATTTGGTAATTTAAAAAAATAAAAATTGTATGATAGTAGGGTTTCGTTAAAGATGTCAGGACTCAACTTGACTTTGGCCTCGGTTGTCCCTCAAAGTGTGTTTGCTGCCCTCTGGTGGTCGATACACATGTCAAACAGCTGTGGGAGCTGCATTACTAAAAAATACACACCAATAACCACAGATGTGGCTAAAGTCTTAAGGATTGTAGCTCTAACTCTAAGTCACTATCTAATTGTTTAGCTGACAGTTAGAAGACATCATCAAGATATGAATAACTTTTAAATCCAGAGGAAAGTTACACATGACAACTTAGTAAAATGTATTCAGTATTTTTATTTTAATGTCAGTCCACTCAGAGGGGGATTTCACAAACAAAATTGGGTATGCAGTATGAATAAAAGTAGTCAACAATATAAAACAATAAATAAAATCTATTGTGTGTGTGTGAGTGTGTGTGTGAGTGAGTGAGTGAGAGAGAGAAATGGTGCTTGTAGGATCTGGGGGGAAAAAGAGAGAACGTTTTTACCGGGCATGTGACTTGAGAGGACGTGTAACCTACGACGTTGTAATTTTAAAAAAAAGAGTATTGTAAAATTTTAACTGTTGCGAAGAATAGAGATCACCTATACTCCTTTAGAATGGATACATGACAATGTAAACGCAATATCATATTACTCTATCCTAAGGAATGCAACTGCGCACATGCACAAAAAAAGATGTTTTTATGAAAATATATGTATAAATATATGACAAAATATATTTAATTAGAATGCTATGCACCCTCATAGAGTTGTTATGGATGTTCTTTAAGCATTATCTAGACTAGGCCAACGCCCACATCATGGGGAATGTAGAGGCTTTGTAGCTATGACCACTTGTTTTCTTTTCTTTTGTAATTTCCTGGAGAGAGGATAAACAAACGTGAATATGTATACAAGCCTTTCAATCAGAATCATTCTGACATGAAGATATGTATAGATCATCTTACCCTGTACACCAGCTCAAACCATTTACAAGAATTAATAAACAAAGATGTGACATAAATGGAGTGTGCGTCTTTGTAGAAAAAGGCAGTTTAGAGCAGCGTTTGTGTATGTTTTTGTTGAAATATTCCTACCTGGACTGTTGTGTATTCAATGTAAGTTATATATATTATATGAAATCTTGTTTCAGTAATGTTTCATTACATGGGTTCAAGATATACTAATCTTTCCCTGTGTCCAAAAAAAAACTGTATCATCTATAATTTCAATTTCTGATTTCCTAAGAAATCTCAATGACAGACCTGTGCCTTTCCAAACCCAAGAAAACATTAATTCATTTTTTGTTCTTGGAAACTTTATCTTCCATCTTTATTGATAATATACTTACTAGAGCTGCAATTTTGATTTTTGCTATTCTGATTAGTAGATTAATCGATTACTTGTTAACTATTAAATTAAATCACTGAGACTTCTGATAATCAAAAGAGTCAAAATTCTCTGATTTCAGCTTTCCAAATGTGAACATTTTCTGGTTTCCTTAGTCCTCTGTGACAGTTAAGTGAATATCTTTGCGTTGTTGGACATTTGGCGTGCCTTGGGCCATGAAAAACATTTTCACCATTTTCTGCCATTTTCTGAACCAAACAACCAGTCGAATAGTGTTATATATTATGGACGCACTCATCAATAATGAAAATAACCGTTAATTGCATATTTACCATGTTAACTTTTTGCATGAGACAAATCTCAAATGTATGTTCAGCTGACCTTCTCAGGTTCATTATTTTTATTTTTTTAATAGGAAATCCTTCATTGGAAGTGTACCACCTGAACACTGTACTTACCTTTAAGTATGTATAAATCTTTTCCAGGAGACTACACATGAATTACATTTACAAATCAAGTTATATGGAGCCTGTGAAATAATAAATATAGAATAACGTATACAATTTAATGTATGATATATATAAAATAATTATAATGATATGGTTTCTTCTGATTTTACTCTCTTGTTTTGGGTTTTATTTAGAAAATGTGAATATTTGTACTTCATGCATTTTTGGAGCTTTACTGCATATTAGCTCTCTATTTTTTAAAGCATATTTGTTTTTTAAAGTCGCATATAATTGGTGTTTCAAAGTGATTATATTGTCGTATCAGGAAGCATCGTGTTTTTGAGAGAGCAGGAAAAACTACAACTCCCACACGCTGTGACGCCCCCTGTTTTCAGCCAATCGCAGCCCTCCGCTCCACGTGTTGTTTTGATGGGAGGCCCTCGCTTGTTTTGGATCGGCTCTCACCACGTGGAGGTTCCCACTACTTCCTGCGGTCCCACGGAGGCTTTGTAACCCGCTCCACACCGCAGGGACTCACCTCAGACCCCCCCACCCACCTCCACCCACCTCCACCGTGTGTGGCGTTAGAGGAGCGCAGACAGCCGGCCCGGTGTTGTGAGACATGTCCGCCGGAGGTCAGACCACCAGCAGCCGGGCCATCCCGGCCGTCAGGAGGGTCGCCATCCACGATGCTGCCCACATGCCCCAGGAGTACTCCACGACCCCCGGGGGGACTCTGTTCAGCACCACACCAGGAGGTGACGATGAGCTGGAGAGTGTGAAGGAGGTTTAATCTGTCTATAAACGAGAAGATAGAAAGTTGACAGGGGAACTGTGTTGGCAGTGTAGTTTAGAGAAGTGATCATGACCCAGAAAGTATCCTGATATTTCACTGACACTCCACCATAAATGCTGCTCCACCTCACCACACTGTGTGTCCCTGTGCTGTTTGGACATTAGTCCAAACACTGAGGTGGGTGAGTTTTAAATTCAAAGATGACACCTTTGGCTTTTGATTCTGTGACACCGTGGAGACAAAGTGAATTGTTTTTTTTATTTAATTCTTTATTCACTGTGGCATTATAAAGGAAATGCTGTTTGGAGCCAGGCTATAGGTCTTTGTCCACTGTCCTGTTATGCTGTCCTGTTAATGTTTGACAGCGCTGGTGCTTCCTGGAGGCTAAAGACCACCAGTAAAAACTTACTAGAACATCCTGATCCTGCAGCCTGTAAGTTGCAAATGTGGGTTTATTTTCCTCCACTTGATTGCAGGCTGCTCTGCACAAAGTGACTTTTGTGCGCATGCATGTGTACAAAGAGACAATCTGAATCATGTCACGTCTCCCTGTCTTTAAAGTGCCAATATTTCATTTCAATATATTTGGCTCCCAAAGTTGATGGATCAGTTGAGTGCAGAATCAGAGGCTCTGTGCTTGTTTCAGAAAGTTTAATGTGAACAAACGTTCATCAGTTTGGTGTCTGTCAGTTCTGAATAGGAGACTTCTCCAATTCAGTGTAAGGAGCTGCAGAAAACTTACACAATCAACGACTATAGACCCGTATTCAGTCACATCCTATTTATAGTCTTGTTATTACAGCAGGCAGTTGTTGAGCTGCAGCAACATGTTTACTAGATGTGGTCTCCTCTAGGTTGCACTGGTTAAGTTCAAGTGAGTCAATAATTATTAAAAAAGCTACATATTTTTTCAGTGGATAACCACTATTTTAACTCAATACCTTTCACATCGATCAGTTTGAGACCCTCTGAAATGTCTGGCATGGTGATGAAAGTAAGTTTTTTTTTCCTTCTGTGGTTGTGAGAAAGATGACGCAGAGTGCACATGCTCATTCTGACTGATACTGTGTCCTGTAACATTACCAGGTGGGATAGATTCACACAGATAACACAGAAATGGGTCAGTGGAGGTGCATTAACGTCACTGATATGGATGGCCAAAAAAAAAAAAAAAGTTCATCTGTAATGGGCATGTATGGACATATATGCAGTACAGATACAAGTCACACTCAGGAAAACAACAGGAAGTGGTGCTGTTATATGATGCCTTTCTGTGTGTGTATGTGTGTGTGTCAACTCATAACAGATTAAACAAATTAAACAAGATTATTTCTGCTTGGTTTATTTCAATCTTAGGTAAAATGTAAGTGTTTATCATGGTTATCAGCTGTGGTGGAGCCGCTAAAATAAAAACGTTTTGGTACTATTTGTATTAGCTTTTCCATCAAAGTTGATGAAATTTTGCCACAGTTGTCAGTCAGTGGGTCGTGACTCTGGTTTCGCCCGCAGGCACCAGAATCATCTACGACAGGAAGTTCCTCCTGCAGTGTCGGACGTCTCCCCTGGCGCAGACGCCTCCCAAGCTGCCGGACATCCCTGGAGTCACCAGTCCGCTCAAAGCCGACTCCCTCAGCGGCGAAAACCCGTCCGAGCAGACACCCGGCAGCAACGCCCACAAAGAGGAGAGCGCAGGTGAATTAAAGAGAAAAGAGAAAGATCAGCTGCAATCTTTCTGTAACTGTCTGCTCAACTCCAGTGTCTGCTCTTTTTCCAGAAGATGCCCAGTTTGAAATGGACATCTGAGAAAAGTCAGCTACGACGATTTAAGTGATTCCCATCATTGCTCTTTTGTTTACCGGGATTACCGGGAAGACACGATCAGCTGAAATGAGAAGCCTCGTCTTACTAAACTGTGTAATCTACTTTCAGGTTTGTTCTGAAAACAAGATGGCATTTTTTTTTGTAATGCTTAATATATGTTAAAATGTTGTACTCTTATAAAACAACTATAAGTAATGCTGAAAATGGAATTGTTTCTTTACTTTGATGGCCACTGGGCTTTGTATGACCTGTGACATATTTGACAAGTAAGTCAAAGTCTTAAAATTAAATCTTGAATAATTTATATGATGTGACTCATTTGATGGTTTTTAACACGTCTTTAAAATATTTAATGTTACATAAATAAATTACTGAGTTGTTTAGTTTGAGTTTAACTCAGTCTTAGAACTGCCAGTATTGTAGGAAATCTTACGTTTATAAATCAACACTGACACTTTAACACCTTTTAAATTGATATTGGTGAATTTGATTGAACAGTGGACTACACACTCAGCAGACAGAGCAACAATGTATTCATTTTAAGTCATGTTTCTGGCTACCTGACAAATGTAAGCCCAATATTTACTCTCCTTTTATTTCTGTTTTGGGTCTCCACACTCTTGAGACAATGGAGGTTAGCTGCTGTCTTAAGTGCTGACTTTGTGGAGGGTCCTCTGTTTTGTGGTAGACGGGAAGTGTGGAGTTTTTTCTGAAAAGTAAAACAGTTATGTATGGTAGGAAAAAAAAACAAGGTGGCTGAAAGATGGTACCACATCCTGGAAGGTCATGTAGAAAAGCTCAAAGAAAAAAGTGCGGAAGATAACGAGACAAACAATTATCAAACCAGGTCTGTCTTCATGTTTGAAGACATTTCTTTTGTGAAATGTTGTTTGTTTGAAATTGTTTGAAAATACTTCAAGAATACGTTCACAATTTTTCAGCTCTGTATAAAAACTATAGTCAGGCCCTTCTGTGTGGAGTTTGCATGTTCTCCCTGTGCCTTGCGTGGGTTCTCTGGGTGCAGCTACTCCGGCCCACAATCCAAAAGACATGCAGATTAGGTTAATTGGTGACTCTAAATTGCCCCTTCTATGTCAGCCCTGCCATACCCATACCCGACCTCTCACCCAATGACAGCTGAGATGGGCTCCAGCACCCCCTGTGACCCTTGTGTGTCAGGATAAGCAGGTATAGATGATAGATGGATGGATCTTGTTATGTTCAGTCATTGTAACCATCCACTGGCTATGCTAGCAGAGACTGGGAAAAAGCATTATGCTTCTTGACACACAGGTGAGTTGAACAGCATAAGTTTGCACCACTTATGATTTTTCTGCTGCAAATGCCGTAATCAGTGGTCCATAGGCTCAATCAACAATTTGTTTCATCATTCAGTGATAAATAGTGACTTAACAGACATTTAAGTGGAAAATCTTTTAGATTATATCTCTGTGTGAGCCCTCTTGTGGCATCCTCCAGTAACGTGAAGTCCATCGACAATTATGTGAACAATGACGTTCACAATGCAGCTAGTTTTCTATGTGAACACATGGTTAAAAAGCAAGTATATAGTCACCTCAACACTGGGATCCTGGACTTCCACACCTTAATTAAATGCAGTTTTTTATTCCTGTTTTTTTATTACACCTGGGCTTTTCCTGCTAAAACAAGTCAAAATGTCTGCTGGCCTACATATTTTGGTTTACGTTCATAAATCTTTCTTTTTACCCTCAAAAATAAGGAGAAACTAGCAGCTTCACTCATACACTTGTATAAACACCAATAAAAACCATGAAACCCTTTGTTCAAGATAAGAAATAATTTATTGTATTACTGTACATAGCAAACATACAAAGGATCAATGTGACCCAAACATCTGAATAAAGTTAAAGCGCTTACACCATTCTGACATTTGCATTTGTCATTTCAGTGTTTAAAAAAAACAGTCTTCAAGCATAAAGAGGACAGTTTGTGCGACTGTTTTTACGTGAATCCTTTACAGTGCTTTAGTGTTCAGTGTTGTGCTTCTTGTGCTTCTGGAACAAACCTTTACTGTAATCAGTGTTTGTAGATTTGAATTTTAGCTCATCCACAAGGCACATCTTAATCTGCAAAAAATATCAACAATTTATACCTCCTTTTTTATTTAGAGAGCTGTGTCCAGGATACACAGTATGTCCCTTCATTGTTGTCCTGCATCACAGCAGCAGCCTCTGTCCCAGTGTCAAACCGGACATCTGTAAAGTGCCTGTGGACATCCATCCACTTGGTGCCTCAGAGCAGCTCAGTCCTGTGGCTGTAGACTCCTCCGGGCCCTGGTGTGTCTGGCCATTGACCAAAAGGTTTTTCGGGTCTTTTGCTCAGTGGCAGCCGCACTCCTCCACCACCATGTTCTCGTGATGCCTCATGACCATCTTCCCATTCTCGTAGTACAACATGGAGAGCGGTGCCAGGCGTGTTGGCACACAGGACAGACACGGCACCTTGTCTGGGTGATGGAGCTTTAGCAGGCTCTGGAGAGAGAAGGAGAAATAAATGATTGATTAGAACACATCTCTTCAGGCAGGCCATCGGTGTGCTTTTAATAAATATATCCTGTTGCATCAAATACTGTACGGTAAAAGGAGTTTGTCTTACCTGCATGTATGCGTGGTTAGTTGGGGTAAAGGTCTCGTCTACTGGTGTAGGGCAGCTCCCTTCACAGCGATAGGCGTTGTACCGTTTGGGATAGACAATCCACTGGCTCCAACCGAGCTTCTCAAAGTCCACCCACATGTCCACCTTCCTGCAGAGAGGACCCTTCTTCTCCTCCTCTGTGGGCTTGCTGGCCGGAGCAGCTTCTGCCACTCTCTCTCTCTGATGCTGGGTCTGGTGGTGCCTCTTGGCCCTGCGGTTCCTCATTGCAGAACCAGAGCCGGCCGCCGCCCGCTCCCTGTCCAGGCTGACGTACTTGGAGTGCTCTGCCGTGTGGATGAGCGTTGGCATTCGCTGGTTGTTTGGGTTCTGCCTCAAGAAGACCACCATCATGAACCGGTCAGCAGTCGGGTGCTGGACTCCATCCTGCCCCTGCTCGTCATCCTCCTTCGCCTCGGCCTCATCCTCCTCTAACCTCTGTGAGGAGTCCTCCCGCTGCTGCCAGCGACTGAGCATCTCCGTCATGTTGAACACTTTCCAGGAGGACGGCGAGACCATGGAACTGGGATGAGCTCTGAGGCGGCCCAGGAACAGCCTGTTCTCTGGGCAGTGCGAGCCGGAGCACCCGTCCCTGTGGGAGTGGTAGATGTCCACCGAGGCTCGGGGGGACTCGGTGAAGGCAGGCAGGCGGATGCGAAGTTCAGCCAGCTGGACGTTGTCGCTTGCAGACATGGAGGACAAGTCAAAGGTGACGGACCACCTTTTGCCAGTCTGCTGGCAGCCTGAAGGAGATAACAGTAAAGAATATTGATTAGTATTAATTATCACTTGCAGAAGAGAAGGCACAAACACCTTATCTGGCAGCAGTTTCTCCTGCATGTTACAAATATGATGCAACATGTGGATACTGCAGCTCCTACAAGTGAGAGTTGCAAGAGTGCCAAAAATACAGTAATCAAGCCAGGTTTGAATAGACAAATGATTAAATTAAGGTGAGCGAAAGAGATCACAGCACAAATCCACAGCTGTGTCCAGAGAAACCTGAGGCACACACTGTGTATAATCCCATAAAACGATATGCTCCCTTGTGTTTTAAATGACAAGATGCACTGCAGGCATGCAAGACCACACTCCATTTTCTAAAGTGACATTTTCTTTCTAATGTTCAGTACTCACTTTTTGCTACGAGGCTGATGACAGAGTCGGAGTGGTGCAGACCGGGGCTGTCCTCGGTCCCGCCGTGGCTCAGGCTGGCGGCCCGCTCCTCGGTCAGCATGCTCCGGTACAGCTGCATCATGTAGAGGGGCAGCCTGCTGGTCTGGTGCCGGTGCACGGTGCGTCTGGAGCCGCCGCTCATGCCGCGGAGCAGCGCGTCGGGGCGCATCCCGGAGAAGGGCTGGCCCAGGACCAGATCCGCCAAGAGAAGGAGGGCGAGAGAGAAATCCACAGCTAGTCCCTTCATAATTCCCAGGTGTGATGTTGTCTCCTCAGCAGGTAGATTCCAAATGCTCCAGGTGAGGGGCCGGGCTCGGTTTTATGCTCACACACCTCCGTCCTGACGTCCTTTGAAGAGAGCTGTCGGGCCGATGGGCGTGTGTGATTCACGGGAGCGCTCAAAGACTCAGATGTGACAAGGTCGTTGTGTATCGAAACCAGCTGCTCTTTGTTGTGGCCGAGGTGTGAAAACCTTAAGAGCCCAGCACGCTGATTGTTGTTGTTTTGTATATTAGAGATCCCTTTGATAAGAGCCCATGACAATAATATTAGTTAAGGAGATTACGAGCTGCACAACAGCACTGTGATTAATGGGGAGGCAGCACTGGAGTTAATCACAGATCACTTTCAGTGCTGCTGGTCGTGATCTGCTGGGACACAGCAAAGGAAAATATTATCCTTATAGGTTTTCCATGTTGCATTTTAATAATTGGTGTATTTTTATTGACTGCACTCTTTGATTGTAACTTTTGAAAAGTTTCAACAGCATAACGCCGGCATGAAATGTCTACTGCGCATGTGCTTAAATTCTGTTTAATATTTTTAAGGATATGGATAAATTTATATAGATATTCAGCAAAGATCTATATAAAGACAATCATTTTGTATTAAAAAAATAACAATGATAAAAAAAAGAAAAATACTCTTAAGAATAGTTAGACATTTTCAGTACATAAATAATAAATTATCAATAATAAATAAAGATTGAACAAATGTCAGTGATAAACATTATTATATAGAATATTATTTTCTATGTTATATTATCATTATAGTATATATTATACAATAATATACCCCATTAGAAAAATAAGCCAAACGTCACAACATCTCTTTTGTGAATAAGCTTTTTTAATGAAAACTCAGTCAGTGGTAATCATTTTATTTCTATACATGTTTTTTTTTACTGATCTGCAAATCAATATTTAATAGCACCAACACTGATGACCGACAGCGCCATTAAAGGGACATTAATGACGTCAGCTGATGGTCGCCCATTCATGTGTCAAAGTGCACATCTGACCTCAAAAGGAGGAAGAAAGAGCTGATGCTGAACTACAAAGCTTTGATTCTTTTTGATGAGCAAAATGTGTGAAAAGAATAAAAAACTGAAGAAAAAGTGCCGTTTGTAATAAATTAGTCTTGTTCTTTGAGCGTTTTGTATTGTCACTGCATCAAACGTTTGTTGTCAGCTGTTGGTGAACGTTTTTAGGTTTTTGGGTGAGAATGAAATGAAAATATTCATCCTTAACACAAAATGAAAGTTATTATAGATCATCTACCTGTCATGGGTAACTGAGTATTGGTAGTACTCTACATTTCAAATTAATTTTCAATACGTTTAAGTGAACAGAAAACAAAGTTTGAGCACACCCAGAATTTAACGAAAGAAAGAAAGAAAGAAAGAAAAGTGCACTGCTCCATTACACTGTCACAGCAGCAGTGCGCAATGTGCACATTGTCTTTGTGCTTTATTTGATTAAAGTGAATTTCCCCGATGTGGCATGAATAGGTTTTATTTAAATGTTAAGTTTCTTTATACTTCCACTCCACTATTGCACATTCAGATTATTCACACTGCATATAAAGTAAAAGATAAATCTTTATGAATAAAAAATAAAGCCTCACCTGTAGCAGCTGTAACACGCTTACACATTCATGAATTACTAATCTGTGATACAATGTATTATTCTGAAATGGCTTTTCTGCATATTGACTACTTTTACTTTTGGTACTTTAAATATAATATCATAGTTTTATACTTTTGAGTTTAAATGCAAACTTTGTAACATAACGTGTAACACAATATATTGAACTGAGTACTTCTACCACTGGTCGTGTTGATGATGATGATGAGACAAACTGACTACTGACTATTTGAAAAGAACTAAACTGAATATAAAGCTGAATATTTATCAGTGAGGCAAACCAATCGCCGGATCAACAGATCCACATGTCAAACAGCTGCGCTTCTTCCATTTTGCAGATCACATCCTGACATATGCTGGGAAGGACTCGATTTTACCTTTTCGAGCTGCTATCCGCGTTTTGTATTTCGTGAACGTGCAGAGAGACTCTTGTAAAACTAGTCAGATTCCTTCTTCCTGTGCACACACCTGGTCGATAAAACTGATTCTGGTTCTGTTCTTACGGGCTCTGTGAGTCCCGTGCGTAAAAGCGCACAGCCTATCCAAAATGCGCACGGCCTGACCGCCTCACTGAGAGGACTGACTGAGGGTGTCCTGAAACAAACCAGCCAGAGAGGAGAGACACGCATTTTCTGCTCCGTCTGCTCATCTGGACAATCTGCCCCAAAACACCGGGACCCTGAACGATCCGCTCCAAATAAAACAGCTCAGCGGCGTCTCTGTCAAATCTGTGCGCCACTAAATCATCAGCTGTGGGAAAACATTAATAAATATACCTGAGAAATTGAAAAAAAAAAAAAAAAAAAAAAAAAGGTGTGTGGCGAGCATCCCTCACACGTGACCGCCTCGACCTAACTTGTATAAATGAAAACGCCAAGCATGCGCAGTGGGACAGCCGGACAGACAGATAAACAAATGACGTATTCTAATAAACGAACAAACTAAACAAATAAAAATAGGTATAAACAACTCGCGTACAGATAGATAAATAATCATTCCCTTTGCATCCTGTTAAACTCTCCGTAATCTACCATATCGTGTTATGTTCGTGACGTCACGGCTGGCTCAGGTGCAGCTCAGCAGCTCATTAACGCGGCTCCTCTCAGCTGACGCGCTTCTCCCGTCGAGCCGAGCGGGCGGAGATGGACTCACGCCAGGTCCTGTGTCTGATTTTTCTGACAGGTCTGAGAGTTTCCCGAGGTAACGTGTCTTCTGTTTTATTGGTTTTAACGCGTTTGTGTAAAAAAAAAAAAAAATAATAATAAAAAAAAAAAAAAAAAAGGACAAGACACGCAGGGCCCTTCTCTCCAAAGATGAAGGAGACAACATGGCGGACTCAGTGTTACACGGTTTAACTTTAACTTTAATTCAGTTTGAACTGCAGGAGTTAATGTAATAAGTCAGTGCAGTAGTTAAGCTGAATTGTTTTTACATGAGTAACAGGAAGGTTTTGCTTTAAAACACTTTTTTTTCTTCAATCAAAGGACACAGTTGCAGTAGGCCATTTAAGGCCTAGTGTGACTTGTGATGAGTTTAATACAAGATCTCCGATTTTTCATCCATGCTTGGTTTCCTGCTGTAGGACCTGGTCACTTGGTCCTTTGCCTTCATGTTTTTCTTTGTCCAACTGTCTGTCTCTCTCTTTTTGCTTGTTTGTAGGTCAGCTTTTGGGATGTCACCAAGGCCAGTGGCAGTGTGATGATGGAAACTGTGTCCCTGATGTGTGGAGATGTGACGGAGATGGAGACTGCCTGGATGGATCCGATGAAATGGATTGTGCTGGTAGGTGGACTTCTGTCTGTGTGCAGAGGAATCATCCTGGTCTTGTAAAAAAAAATGCCCATATGATTTAAGGTCACTTTATTTTATTTAAACCTCATAGTTTGTTTTCTTTTGAGTCTGAAATGGTGACTCTCATATTTAAGAAGACCTTTTTAAAAGAATCAGCAGAAATTAGAACATATTCACTTTGTATATCACATTTTGATTTTGGTTTCCATGTTATCTTTGTTGTGTTTGGTTGTGTTGACTGAAAAAAGTGCTTTTACTTCTATGCAGGACTTTTATACCTAAAAGGAAAATGTAGATAGAAATGAAATGTAAATGTGGCTATTTAGTAAATTGTTCCCAGTTTATACACTGACTTGTTTTCTTCCCTCTGCCTCTCCCAGGCTCTCCTGAATGTCCATTGGGTCAGTTTTCTTGTGTAGACTCTGTCGGCTGTGTGGATGCGTCGGCCCGTTGTGACGGAAAAAAACAGTGTCCCACCGGCTCTGATGAGGAGAACTGTACAGCTACTGAAGGCTGTCTGGACTCGGACTGGACCTGTCGGAACCACATCTGCATCCCCAAAGAGCTGCGCTGCAACGGAGTGAATGACTGCCTGGACAACTCTGACGAAGAGGACTGTGGTGAGAAAGACTGAGGGTTTAAATGCTGCACTACAGGAAACTGAAGGTCTCATCAGAGTACTGTATATTTAAAGGGTCTGTTCCAGATTACAAATACCCCTTTTTTCTGTCTTTCATGGTATCTTCTATAACAATGTAGATGGTTTTGGGCATGGTTTCCAGGTGTTGAGATAAACCAATCTATGAGATCTGTAGTCAAGTCTCGTCTTCAACAAACTTTTTATACTGTGTAGTAATTACCATTGCCAAATATGGAGGAAAAGACAAGAAGTTAGACGTTTTACAGTCCTGAAGAAATACATTTTTATTTCTCTCACACAGGTCTTTGTGGCGAGAACGGTATACGTTGTCCTGAGGGGACATGTCTGTCTGCTGAAGAGAGGTGTGATGGACAGATTCACTGCTCAGATGGCAGTGATGAGCCCATAACATGCGGTACATTTAAGACAGGTTACAATGCTGGAGGATGATGGCACAAACCACTTGACACATTACTGCAGCTGCTGTTTTTATCACTCTCACAGTCATGCATGTGACTTGCTTCCGGTGCATGTATTACTCTAATGCTGAGCCGTGTTGCACCTCCTGCAGGTCGTATTTGCTCCATGAACAATGGTGGCTGTAGCCATGTGTGTGTCGATGAAGACTGGGGCGCTCTGTGTGCCTGTCCTGTTGGATATAAGCTCTCTCCCAATGGAGCAGTCTGTGAAGGTATGTGGGCCATGAACACCATCATCTGTTTCTTGGTGCGATCTGTGTCTGATGCGCAGCTAAAACTCATTCTCTCTTCAGATCTGAATGAATGTGCCGCACCATTTGCATGTATGCATCACTGCACTAACTCTGTGGGGTCTTACTACTGCCACTGCAGAGACGGCTTCAAACTGAACGGGAGCTCCACATGTCTGGCGACAGGTAATCAGGCTGACTTCTCTCTGTTCTGCCCAAATCCATGCGTAGATCAACACACATGTTTTGGGCCTTCTACCGAGTTGTTTGGTACCAACTCAGCCTCATCTAATGTGAGTGCGAGTAAGTCATCAGCTCATGTCTAACTACGCTGGGTTTAGTCACATCCTCTGAAAAGATCAAACCCAACAACAAACATCAGGAAGTGTGATTGGACAAAACATAATTGAAATGTGAGTGGGTTTGACTTGGCTGAGCCAATGATGAAAACAAGAACGAAAAGTTTAAAAAAAAAAGATCAAAGGAGGAACTTATTGTGCAACCCATCATGCAGGCTGCATTAAATAAATTATCTCCTGAGGTTAGTGATAAAAGCATTGAAAAATATTAAATGAGATTCATTCAAGTATTATACAGGCACCCTGCTTCTTTCATCTGTCCAAATAAAGTCATGTTAGTGAATATTTGACTTTTCTACACTTGTTTTTCTACATTTATCTTGATGCGATATATTACATTATCATTTATGTCAGCAATTGAAGGATATTGAACTAATGAGGAGTCAAATTTCAAAATATTCACACTAACTGCTCCCTTCTTTCTGCCCAGGTAATGATGTTAGATTGCTTACAGTGCAGCAGAGGTCTGTCGGGCTGTTGAATGTCAAGTCTAAACAGATTGAAGTTATCCAGACTCCAGTGTTCGACCCAGTGGCCTTGACTTTTGATGTAGCCCGAGGCTGGTACTACTGGGCTGACAGCCGTGGCAGCATTTACAAAAGCACTGGACAGCAGAGCTGGACAGTCTATACTGGTTAGTTGACCCAAGATGTTTTTGTGTTTGGTTTAAAGATATTCTGGTGATGTAGTTGTTGTGACTTGTGACACCATAGACCAAAACAATATTAACATGTGATGGCCTGTTACCTGAACCAACCAGTTCAACCATGTCTTTTCCTTGTATTGTCTAAGACTGAAAGTCCAGAAACACTTAGAAGTATTGAGTTTTTCATGAGGGGGAAAAACGCAACAATTTTGTTAACATTATTTTGTGTAATGGAAGTATTTTTTTTCTCTCTTCAAATCCCATTAATAATTGGTTATTTGTTTAAATAACAAAGTTGTGCATGAGGAGATACTGTAAATGGTCACATCTCTTACCACAGAAAGTGGCTATTCAAAAGTAGTTCAGACTCAGGATGCAACAGCATTTCTGGTTATAAATCTTGTCAGAACCTTAAAGTTACTGATAGTTGTTTTTTAGCTGCCTTCTTGGACATTTAGATTACCTAGTGCACGTTTCAATGTTTAATCCATCTTAATAAACTTAAAGATATATATTTTATATACTGGTAAGTGCACTTTCTTGAGGAGAAAAAGATTAAAACATTTCTAAACAAGAACTGCTCAACAGGGGAGCCTGGAATCAAGGGTCTAGCTTGTGATTGGCTCAATGGAAACCTGTTCTGGACTAATCAGAAGACTGAATCAATCTACATGCAGGCGGCTGATGGAAAAAGTTACATGACTCTGCTGAGAAAACACATCCGCCCATCTGAGTTGGTGCTTTTACCTGTGGAGAGGTATACTTGACTTTTAGTCTTTCTATCTGCTACACAGGATTAAAGTCATTTAAAACGTTTTCAGTGTTAGTGTCTGATAATTATGGTCTGTGAATGGTGAATCGTCTTTTTTTGCCCCTAGTATTGGAAGAGTATTTAGTGTGTGGTACCAAAAAGAAATGATGTTGCAGTGGTATTGAAATGAGCTGTTTTGTTTTATTTTATTTAATTTTGTGTGTTTGACACACATGAATATCCAGCTATGGTGAATATACTCTCTCCCTTGCAGCTTGATGTTCTGGATCAACGCCGGTCCTGGTGATAGAGAGACAATAGAGAGGTCATGGATGGATGGGTCAGAAAGAAGCTCTCTGACTGCGCTCACTGCTCAGTCTGCCCACGGCCTCACGGCTGATGTGGCTGCCAGGAGGCTGTACTGGATCAGCGACTTCAAGAAGGTGAGTTGAGGAAACAAACACAGACAATATCAGTATTTTCTCTCTGTGTTCCTACTTCATTTAATTCTGAGGTAATGAATGAATAAAATACAGGGTGGAGAAATCACATCACTTAGTTGGAACAGTGAGAAAATATCATACTATAACCTAAACACTGATCAAGTTTGATTGGCAGTCTGCATGAATTTAGTAAATTCTGTTGTCCACCATATGATGAATATGAACCTATTTTATTCAGTCTATAGAGACAGTGAAGATGGACGGGACAGGCTGTTACTCCTTCACAGGACTGCTCAACAGGAGGCCGCTTCTTGGCCTTGCTGTGTTTGCAGATTCGTTCTATTGGGTGGATGACAAAGGACTGTGGCAGGTTCCACAGAACCAACCAAAACAGAAGAAATTCATCTGGAAAGCCACACTGCCATTATTGGCCATTTACCATGAGCTTCAGCAGCCACAAGGTTCCTATAAATTATGATATTTCATCCTCTGAATTTCTGCTGACATTTGTAAAGCACACTTAGCTTTTCCTTAAGGATAACTGTGTCGATCAATGTAAAAATTGTATTTAAGCTGAAAACAGATTTGTATTACTTTGACAAACCACTGTAAGTACTTTATTGTTTTTTTGTTTTTTTTTTTTACCCATCATAGTTGTTTCTTTCACAACTAATAGCATTTTTAGCATCTCAAACTGTCTTGTTCTCATTGATCAGGTTCCTCTGCATGTGCAAAGACTCCATGTCATCTCTGCCAGCTAACTAAAGGAAACCCTGCCGGATTCACCTGCGCTTGTCCAAACTCCAAAGTACTGTTGCTTAATGGGACATGTGAATGTACGTGTACCACAGCTTTAATTTGCTTGTCATTTGTCATTCATATTTGGGTTGTTTATCCATCACAGATTGTCTTTTTGTCACACAGATCCACGGTTTATATACTCTACTTTTACCAACATCAAACTGTTGGAGTTTAGAGGCAGAGAGTTCACTGAAACCCAGCTATTTTCCACTGATGGCGGCATCCTGTCATTTGATGTGGACTGGTACAGATCCTGGCTGTACTGGGCTAACCAGACTGGCCATGTCCAACGCACCAGTCTAACCCAGGTCAAGACTGAAGTGGTCCCAACACCTCTGCCAGGTTAATGCTCTTGATTTTTTTTTTCCTTGGTTTGTACAGACATGAGTAACTAATGTTGCTATTGTGGTGGAACTGACGGAGCAACAGTCATTGAATTATCCCTTAATTAGCTAGAATAATAAAACTTGGAAAAAGTAATTTGGACACAGCTGTGAGTTCTGATCGTATTCTTATGTACAAGTTTCATTTCTACTTGATTGACTTTAATATGAATCAGCTGGCTGCTTAGTCATGTTACAGCTGCTGCCACACTTTCTATCGACTCTTAATCCTTTTTTCCCCTTGTTAAGTTTGTCTGATAAAAGTAGACCAGAGGACCGGGAGCCTTTACTGGGTGTCATGTGACCAAAACAGCATCGGCACCAACATAGCCAACAATCGATACCCTCAGCAACTGTACCAAACAACAAAGAAGATTCGAAACCTGTATCTGGACTGGCTGAGAGGTGGCATCTTCTGGCTGCAGGGGGAACAAGTCCTCACCATGAGCATGATGGGAGGCAAATACAAAGAGCTGCTGACCTTAGCAGGAGGCGTCAGGGGGAACATCGCCTTCGACCTCAGGGTTAGCAGTCTGCTCTGGAACTCAAAAAGGGCAGGTCTGTTATCACCAGCTGTGACTCACTAGTCAGTCTGAAGCAGTGAGAGTTGAGGCATTTACAATGAACTGAAATAGAGTAGTAAGTATTTTAGAGGATTAAGTGAAACATTATGAAACAAGATATTGGTACAACTTCACTTCTCAACACAACAGTTTCAAGATCTGTATTTGTAGCGCTGTAGTGTCCTTGCACACTTTAGTCATTCTGTTCAAATTTCATCCACATAAAAATGATCAAACGATTAAATGTGCTGTGATCCTACAGCAGTATGAGGTGACATTGTGCTCCAAATCTTTGGCTCTGTTGAGATTAGTATAGGGAGTGTTACGGTTCCCTTTGGATGACTTTTGGGTATTTTTTCAGGTTTGACAACAATGAGTTTGCTGCAGGGAAGAAGTCACCAAGCCGGTAGAAGATGGAACATTTCAGGCTCAATTATAGCTGCCTTTGAGCCCTTCCTGTTGTCCCTTTCTGATGATGTCATAACTCTGTGGGACCGGCGTGATGGGAGCCCCATCCGAGACGTATCTGTGAGAGGCAGTGTGTTCACTGTCATCGCTGCACTCGGAGATGTCCGTGCAGGTCAGTCGAGGTTTATCTGTTACAGAGGATATTAAATAATTCATTTTCTATACACTACTTTTACTTTGTCAGCATTGTTTTTTGTTTTTTTGTTTTTTTTGCCTTTAATAGTTTTTGGTTTGGAGGATATTATTAAGAAGCAGCAGCTTACATATAACACACACTAAGAAGCATCAGTACTCATTTATAACAATTTCTGGTACAGTAGATGTTTCTATGAACGTCACAAATTTCTCTTTACTTTTCTAACTTTCTACAGTGCCCAATACTCCAGTTTGCAATGGACCCTCTGTGCTGTGCCGACACACATCAATCTGCCTCTCACATGCCAAGCTGTGTGATGGGAAGAAGGACTGCCCAGAGGGAGATGATGAGGATTTCTGTGTAACCACATGTCCATCTAAAGGTAAAGTGTCAGAAATTTAAATATTTGTTTACTGATAACTTGAGTTTCTGACTTTTGAGAATTTAACTTTTTTTTTTCTCTGCTTTAATTTCCCACTGCAGAGGATTTCAAGTGCAAGGACAGAAGAAGTTGCATCTCCAAGAATCTAGTTTGCGACGGTCGTTCTCATTGTCTTGACGGCTCAGATGAAGTCAACTGTCCGTCTGTAGTTTCTCCTGCAGCAAACAGGGCAAACATTGTGAAGTGTCTCATGGGCTCAAAGCCGTGTAAAGACGGCACAGAGTGTGTTTTATACAGCCATGTGTGTGATGGGGAAAAGGACTGTGAGGATGGATCAGATGAAGAGGGATGTGGTGAGTTTATCAGGAAAAATTCTTACTAAAGTGAAAATTTCTCCTGCAATCTACTTTCGTTTGATGATAGAAACTTTTTCAGTGGATATTTCAAGTTATGTTTGTGGCTGTTATTTTAAATTCATGTATGAATTTAAGCAAGATGTAAAATTAATGTATGAATTTAAATCCCCTATTTGGTTTAATTTTAATATGTGATCACCACACTTCAAGAGGTACTTCAAGAGGTTACAGAACAGACCGCAACTCCATCAAAAGCAAACCCCGATCCAAAAGAAATGCTTCTTGCTCGGACTGTGCCGGCCTGCAGCAGCCCCTCTGTCCTCTGTCCCCTTTCTTCTGCTCACATCTGCATTTCCCCAAGCCAGTTTTGCAACGGACATCGAGACTGTCCCGATGGCTTTGATGAGCAGAGCTGCGTGAAAAGCTGTCCCTCAAAAAGTAAGCTTTCAAGGTGGAGTTTGTGTGTTCTATTTCAAAATGTTATGCATTTTCCTGGTCTGAGAATGTTATTTTGAAATTGAAAACTACATTCTTTTCAAAGTGTCCTAAAACTGAAGATTAATTTGTTTCCATCATTTCTGTCTAGACGACTTCCGCTGCAAAGACCGTCGGAGCTGCATCTCCAAGAGTCTGGTTTGTGACGGTCGCTCTCACTGCCATGACAGCTCCGATGAGGTAAACTGTAAGAGTACATCTACTCCTGCACCTCAAACAAACGGCCTGAAGTGTCGTATGGGCTCCAGACTGTGTCGAGATGGCTCCGAATGTGTTCTCTTCAGTCATGTTTGTGACGGAGAGAGAGACTGCAGGGACGGATCAGATGAAGAAGGGTGTGGTGAGTCTCTGTGGAAATGTTTCTTTTGCAAAGTGGAATAAATCTCAAGAAGAAGCTACAATCTGCTGTGGCAAATGAAGTATGCCAGGTTCTTCTACGATTTTTTTTTTTCCCGTAAAAATTTTCTCATCAATGAATTTTAGCCTTACCATATGATGATCCCTTCATTTTACGGAAATTTGACTTGCTTACCAATTTTTAGATGCTGCAGAGATTATTCCTACCACTGCCTCAGTAAACGCCCGTCTAAATGAATCCCCTTTACCTGTCAAACCCTTCACTGAGCCTCCCACTAAGCCATCCTGCAGCAGCCTTTCAGTTCTGTGTCCAGATTCGTCTTTATGCATCAAGCCAACACAGCTATGTGATGGAAAGAGAGACTGCCCCGATGGATCTGATGAGAACTGTGTGAAAAAATGCCCTTACAAGAGTACGTTACTATATTTGATTATTTTGAAATAGTTTAAAACTGTGTCCCTGTGAACCAACATGACATTTTTAATACTTATTACATAAATCTGAAGTATAAAGACAAATTCTGACACAGCTCAATTAATGTGTATTAATATTCTATTACCCTCCATAGCTGACTTCCGCTGCAAAGACCGTCGGAGCTGCGTCTCTAAGAGTCTGGTTTGTGACGGTCGCTCTCACTGTCATGATGGCTCCGATGAGATCAACTGTCCAAGCGTAACTCCGCTTGCAGGTCGAACAAACGTCCTGAAGTGTCGTATGGGCTCCAGACTGTGTCAGGACGGCTCCGAATGTGTTCTCTTGAGTCACGTTTGTGATGGAGAGAGAGACTGCAGGGATGGATCAGATGAAGAGGGATGTGGTGAGTTACTGTGGAGATGTTGCTTTGCAAAATAAAGTATATGTCATGATGTTTGTAGATGAGCCACAGTCTGCTGTGGCAAACTAAGCAGGCCAGTTTCTTGTAGGATTTTCTTCAATAATCACACTTTTTCTTGTAGCCTAATGAATTGCATTGTGCTTTACTCAAAGTTTCCCAGCCAATTCTCTATTCATTTGAGATAAGACAGACTGTAGTAATGGTGATACTGGTATCTTTGACTCTTAGAGACAGCCTTGCTTATCTATACTAATCTCTCAAAACTATTGTGAAATTTCAAAGTTCATAAATGGTGATGATTCAAGAGGCTTATGACTATTAGAAGTCTAGGACCTTGGATGGAAGCATATTTTCATGCTTTGAAATGGACCTTTTGACTTTTAAATTACTGTTATTTATCAATTTTAGATGCTGCAGAGATTGCCCCTACCACTGCTCCAGTAAACGCCCGTCTAAATGATTCCCCAATACCTGTCAAACCCTTCACTGAGCCTCCCACTAAGCCATCCTGCAGCAGCCCTTCAGTTCTGTGTCCAGATTCGTCTTTATGCATCAAGCCAACACAGCTATGTGATGGAAAGAGAGACTGCCCCGATGGATCTGATGAGAACTGTGTGAAAAAATGCCCTTACAAGAGTAAGGAGTCAGATTATGAGCTGATTAAGACAGTATTGATCTGTTATATTGTTGCTGTTATATTGTATTTGATATATGAAACGCCTTCCTCCACAGCTGATTTTCTCTGCAAAGACCGTCGGAGCTGCGTCTCAAAGAGTCTGGTTTGTGATGGTCGATCTCATTGCCTTGATGGCTCAGATGAGATCAACTGTCCAAGCGTAACTTCACCTGCAGCTCAAACCAACGTGCTGAAGTGTCGCATAGGCGCAAAGCCATGTAATGATGGCACAGAATGTGTTTTATACAGCCACATGTGTGATGGAGAGAAGGACTGCATGGATGGATCTGATGAACAGGGATGCCCTGAAACCTGCAGACAAGGTTGTTTAAGTTCAAACTTTGAACTTTATTAAGATTTGGTAGACCCCTGTAACAGTTTCAACTGATATAAAAGCAATGTTATTTTAACCCTTTATAGACACATTTATATTTTTGTACTGTGAAAAAAGCCATCTCATCAAGTCAACAAAATTCAATCACTAGATCACTAAAGTAATCAATAAAATCATAAAGTAAGTGGAGCAGAGTAGACAGAAACTGTAAATGAGAACATAATGAAAATGTTATGCTGTTTCATTTAAATGGTCATACATTTTATTTGTACTGCGCTCCAGGTGAGTTTCAGTGCTCCCATGGGAAGATGTGCATCCCCGAGGCCCAGGTGTGTGATGGGAAGCCGCAGTGTCAAGACCGGTCAGATGAACTGAATTGCAGAGAAAGAACGAAGAGCTGTGAGCATCGCTGCGCCGATGGCAAGCGCTGCATCCCAAAGAAATTCCTGTGTGACGGGGAGAAAGACTGCCCAGATGGCACGGATGAGGTGGGCTGTGGTAAGTTGTCACATTTAGTTTTCTACCATTCATTCACTAGTGGGAGGCTAATGCAACTGCACAATTCCTACCACCAATAAAAGTTTGAAAGCTCTGATGTTCATTTATTTGTTTTACTTTAAAGAGATTTCTAACAACGTGCCAATGAGTACAACAAATTTCAAGTTTAACATTTAGTTTTCCTTTTTCCAGACCCTGTTACTGCTGGAACAGAGTTGCCAGTTCTCTCATCTGCACCGACTTGCATCACTCCCTCAGTTCTCTGTCCAGGTTCATCACTGTGTATCTCTCAAAATCAGCTCTGTGATGGACAAAGAGACTGCCCTGATGGATTTGATGAGAACAATTGTTTTTCCAAGTGTAAAAACCCAGGTGAGTCCAGTGATGATCACAAGGAAAAGGAAGCAATAGTTTACGTATCCAGCCATATAATGGATGGCACGAACATACTGTGGGAGTAGCTATTTTCACAATTCCTCTTGTAGTATGTTCACTCCTCCCTGCTTCTAAAACTGACAACTTTTTCTTCCTACACATCAGAGGACTTCATTTGCAGCGACCGGAGAGCCTGCATTCCCAGGACAGAAGTGTGTGACGGTCGTGCCCATTGTCCTGACAGCTCGGATGAGAAGCAGTGTCAGTCAGCAGATCCTACGGCTCCTTGTAAGCCAACAAGACAAATACACAATAAAAACAAGGTGTAAAATCAGTAGATAAATTACATTACATGCAACATTTTGCCAGTGAGGAAAACGCCAAGTCCACACAGTTTTACTCACATAGCTTCTCACATCAATATGTTAATCAAAGAAAACAATATCTGATTTGGCTGCTTACTTGCCCACCTTCCAAAATCCAAGTGCGAGTGTCATAAACATTTAAATGGATAATTTTCTCTCTCTCTGAAGCCTCCGTCAATGTGGCCAGTGCCAAATCAGCCCCACTGAGGTGCCGTAAAGGTTTCAAGCCATGTAAAGACGGCCTGGAGTGTGTGATGTACAGCCATGTGTGTGATGGCGAGAGAGACTGTCAGGATGGATCAGACGAAGAGGGATGTGCTGCTCAGTGCAAAGCAGGTTTGTTTTGTGCATTGACAACAATGCCACCATCTGCTGTTACATGGAAAATGTCTATATAAGCATTTGTTACATGAAATAACTTGTTTGGGTTTTTCTTTGGGATAACTATTGATGATGTTTTGAGTTTGTCAGGCATTTCTCATGACATTTTGAAATGAATTTCACTTTCCAAGAAACCACCAGTGTGTAGAACAGTAAATGGAAAGTTATGTATGAACTGGATCGTTTTTAATATTGGATCAGTCAGTGATAAATTAGAATCCTCTAAATATGATCCACTGCTGTACATGTAGTAGTTTTTCTTCAAGGAGTATCTTTTCTTTTCCCCAGATGAGTTCCAGTGTGCTCACGGTAATAGATGCATCCCACCGCAGCAGGTATGTGATGGGCAAAATGACTGTCAGGACCGATCCGATGAAATGAACTGTTTGAGTCTGACTGAGGGCTGCCATCAGCACTGTGACAACAATACCCGCTGTATACCAGAGACCTTCCTCTGCGATGGCGAGAGAGACTGTGCTGATGGGTCAGATGAGGAAAAGTGTGGTGGGTGATGTACAGTGTGCGTTTGTTGAACTCCTCAATATACGGTTTGTACAATGAAGATGAATATAAAAATCAGATATCTGTTTTTCTGCTTTCCAGGTTCAGTGGCCTGTGCGATCAACCAGTACCGCTGTGCTAGTGGTCAGTGTGTGTCTGAGAGCCTGAGATGTGACGGATATGCTGACTGCGGCGACCGCTCAGATGAGGTGGATTGCACAAGACCCCCGCGCTGCCCGGCACAGCTGCGATGCCCGCACAGCCACGAGTGCCTGCAGAAGGAATGGTTCTGTGATGGAGAGGACGACTGCAAAGACGGATCAGACGAAAAGGTAAGGAACTACACTTGGAGTGAGGTGAAGTTGATCTGTATTAATGAGTAGAGAAGAGGATGAGGGGAATGCTTGTTCTCATCATTTGTATCCAGAACTGCGTGACACCACCAGCAAAGTGCAGGGAATACCAGTGGCAGTGTGGAGACAGCAGTCAGTGCATCCCTCTGTCCTGGAGGTGTGACGGTAAAGAGGACTGTCACAACGGCATGGACGAGGGCAAATGTGAGCATGTGTATTCCTCACTCATCAGGTTTATTCTCCACTTGAGACACTTTCATTGACATACATTGCTGGGTACTTTCAGGCCTATTAGGATAGTTATATGGATTAATTATGCAATCTTAGCATTTTTGAAATGACTAATTTTCATGAGCTAATGGAACCCATTTATGATATGCATATAATATGTCTGTTCAAGTGGAGCTATTCAGTTTAAGTCTACAATGAGGTGTTCAGAGCCTCAGAGTTAGGGGTAAACCTAACCCTCCTGTCCTGTTTCATTATATCTGAACAGGGCTTCATGCAGCAAAATGTCCATTTAAACATTTAAAACTTCTATATGTTTTATTTGTATGCTTACTGAGTGTATAAAACCTACATATGTGGAAATTGTCTCATATAGTGAAATGTCTTTTAACCTCTGAGGCACAATGAATCTGTGCATCTGCTTTTACAGGCAGCCAGAAAAAGTGCCCCCCTCACTTTTACCAGTGTGGCAGTGGTGAGTGTTTGGACCCCCGTCTGGTGTGTAACGGCTTCACCAATTGCGCCGACAGTTCAGATGAAGGTATTGGATGTGCTCAACGCAACTGCTCCAGCCCATTTGCTCCTCAGTGTGACCACCACTGTGTCAGCACCCCAAACGGACCGGTCAGTACAGAACAGAAGTGTAGTTTAAGTTTTCCATTTCATTAGCCTGTCATAGCTCGAAAACGGTATCTAGAAGTGCATTCTCACACGCTTAGCTTTTTACCTTTTCTCCCTCATTTTTGCAGACGTGTTACTGTGCAGCAGGTTTCAAACTACACACCAGTGCTATGTCCTGTGTGGACTTAGATGAGTGCAATGCCACACCACATGCCATATGCAAACACACCTGCCTGAACACCCGTGGGTCCTACACCTGTCATTGCCACCCTGGCTTTTATCTGGAGCCTGATAACAAAAGCTGCAAGACCAAAGGTACTGTAAGTCTAGACATGTCATCAGCCAGTTGAAATCAAGTCAGTCAATGCATTGCAGCATTTTTTTAGCAGCTGATTATAAAATCTTGGATGTCAGAGTCCACAGTGCAAAAGTTTTAAAAGTGGCAGTGTCCACTACCTCAGAAGTCAAATAAAGTGCAGTATATGGCACTGAATAATAGAAGGGCACCCTAGGAGGCACATTATCATATTGTCTTGTACATTGGGCCACCCTAAAGGGCACTTAATCACTTTATCTGACAAAGGAGCATTCAAGAGGTAAAAGATGTTTTCTCAAACGTGGGCACCATTGGGGATGTATCCCATATATCTTTCCTCCACACCCCAGCAGATGTCACTGATGAATTCCTCTAGTCCCTGCAAACCAGTGATCTACAACTGGAAAATAACTACTTGTTTTAAAGATTTGTTCATGCTAGTCTGACCAAATACAGGCTGCGCTCATGCTTCAGATGTGGGAAAGTAGACACAATTTTGCGCCAAAAAGTATGGAACATTTAAAATTTTATTTACAAAATGATCTTCTTTGTGCAATTATATTGGTCTATTACTCACTTTGGAGAAGACTGAGAGAAGCTAAATGTTTGTTTCCATCTCTAGATCAGCCTTTGCTTTTGGCATCAGTGCAATCAGAGCTTTTACTGCTGGGAATCCACAGTAGCACCCTGCGTCTTCTGTCCTATGCCAGTCGACCCGTCTTCTCCCTGGATTATCACTGGGCTCAACAGAGAGTTTACTGGCTGAGCCCCGACTACCAGAGCATCCGCTGGGCTGACATGAAAAGCTCAAACACCAAAGGGACACTTATCAAAGGTATGGCTGTCTCAGGAACTCTAGTTGTCTGGATAGTTCACTAAATAACCACGATTTGTAGGAAAAAAAGAATGAATATGACTTAAAGCCACCCAATCAAATTATATGGGATTTTAAACTGCAGCCCTAATTTTCAGCATTTGAATAAAATCTCGCTGCAGGAGTGAAGTCGGATTTCATCGCTGTGGACTGGGTGGGTAAAAATCTGTACTGGGTGGATGGACTGGTGGGCCAGATTCTGGCCGTGAAGCTCAGTGACACCACAGTGAGATCTCAGGACTACACTGTGGTCCTAGGTGAAGATCTGGAGCAGCCAAGCTCATTGGTCCTGCTGCCAAACAGAGGGTAAGGTGCTCAAGAGGGTTAAAACTGGAGAGACCTCCTTTTAAAACTATTCCCAGTTTCAATCCCTAAATGTTCATTGTCACATGTTACTGCATAAACTATATTTTCAGGTTGATGCTTTGGTCTGAGATCGGCAGCACCCCTCAGATTGAGCGGTCTGGGATGGACGGTTCGAAGAGGAAGGTGGTGGTGAGCCGAGGCTTGAGCTGGCCCGTCAGTCTGGCCTGTGACCTCCTGGACAACAGGGTGTACTGGGCCGACGAGAAGCTGCGCTGCATCGGCTCAGCCTCTCTGGATGGAGACAACGTTAAGGTAAACGCCATTGGCTCATGGGAAAAATATTTGAGTGACTCTCAAAGTTTGGACCACATTTAATAAAACCTGTAACTTTGTTAAGATGTACAGTGTGCCCCCTCTCTTACTAGATCCTCCAGTTAGCTGAAACACCAAGCCCCTTCTCTGTGGCGGTCTTCAACGACAGAGTCTTCTGGTCTGACACGAAAAGAAGAACCATCCGCTCAGCTGACAAGAACACCGGCAAAGATCAAAAGGTTCTTCTGAAGAGACCAGGGCAGCCATTTGGACTCAAAGTGAGTCTTCTGATGGTGGGGTTAGGATTCCTGAAGAAGATTTATTGAAGATTTATTTACATGTTATGAATATATCACTATTGGCTGTAGCCATATTTTCATGAATATAGCTTTTTATTTCAGTAGTTTCCACTCACTACTAACTTAGCCAACAACATTAAGTCACTGCTATCAGCCTTGATGTGTGTTTTCTCTCTCCCTAGCTGATGCATGCCCTCTCCCAGCCAGTCATATCCAATCCCTGTGACCAGCTACACTGCTCCCACCTTTGTCTCTTGGCCCCCGCCGTGAGAGGCAGGTCTGGAGTGGTGGGGTCGCCAGGAGCTCTGGCAGTAAGGGGGCCTACGGCAGTTTGTCGATGCCCTAAGGGACTACTTCTTTCCAAGGACAAGATCACCTGCTCTGTGCCTACAGAGTCAGCTTTCATCCTGCTTTTGTCTGGTAACACTGTCTATCAGGTGAATGGCCTCACTGTGTTGTCTGCAGACCTCATTCCTGTTTAACACTTATGAGAAACAAATTCTGAGAAAGTTCTCCTCTAGTTTAGGTCTCTGTAATTGAAACACTTCATAATACGTTTTTATCCATTTTCTCACTTTTGCTCATTTCCTCTTTATCTCACACTCCTACTCGTAGATTTACTTGCACTCCATGCATCGTGATGGTGTCTCTCTGAAAAAAATGCCAAATGGCCGTGTATTAGCCCTTCCTGGGGTAACCGAGGCCTCGGGACTGGACGTGTCAATCCAGGAGCTTTCTGTGTATGTGGCTGATGCAGGACAAGGATCAGTCAATGTGCTGCAGCTGGGCAGCTCCAGGTCTAGACAGGGACTGACACCCTCAGGACAAATCCTACAACTGAGGGTAGGCATGACCGGCTTTTCACAGAAAGGGCAATGTGTTTAATGCTGACAAAAATGTCATTTAAGGCTGTAAATAGCTTTGTTTTTACAGTGTTTTTTTTTTTTTTTTTTTTTTTGTCAGTTTTATTTTTCCAGCGATAAAACAATTGTAACATCAACAATTACTTTTGATTAAAAATGAGCCTTAACTGTTTTATGACCTTTTTAATTTTTCCTAGCTTCTTTTATAGTATTGATAAGTCTAAATGCTTTATGAAATATTCGAGGGTTGTTATATGTTTAAAAGGAGACATTGATAATCCACTAGTACACAGTTAAAAACAAAGTATCTTGGCTGGCATACATTTTCAGGTGGCTCGTAAGAATGACTGGTTCTTACTCAGGTTCATCCTCACATCAGCAGTTCTCCTGTAAAAATGGTCACTCTTCGGTGAAATTTTAATTCTGGAAACTAAACTTCTCCATCCCACAAGGATGATTCGGTCACGGCTCTGGCAGTTGACTGGGTGACCTCCAACCTCTACTGGAGCAGCACAGAAAGACCCGATCTCCACGTGACCTCACGCCACGACGGCCACACCACCTTACTGCTGCAGGGATCACTGAAGGTGAAGTAGACTTTGCTTCACTGCTTACATTTGCTCTTTTCATCCATCATCTCCTTTGATTTTTGACATTTGCATGGCTCCTTCCACCCTGCATATATTTCCTCAAACACTCCACGCCTCCTTTGTTCTTTCAGGGCACCACATCCATTGCACTGCATCCCCCCACTGGACGACTTTGCTACGCGGCAATAGTTCTTGTGGCTGGAGGAAAGAGCCAGACAGAGGTGCATTGCACCTGGATGGACGGCCGTAACAAAGCAGTGTTGTGGAGGAAGTCGAGCCTCCCGTCTTCACTGGTCTTTTCTAATCAAGGCACCATGATCTACTGGGCGGACATAGGTCAGGAGTTATATTGTGTATCTCCCGTACTTGATGTCTTTTTTGCTGGCTTGCCTCTGCCTGTGTCTGTGTACCTGTCTGGTTACTGTTTTTCTTCCAGGTGAGGGTGTAATTAGCTCGATTGGAGTGGATGGAACAGGATATAAACAGTACAAAACTGGACCAGGCCTGCTTATCTCCTTCACACATACAGAAAACATCCTCCTCTGGATCAACCTGGACAAAGGTAAGGATGGAAGCACTTTTTGTTGTTTTGACAGTGTCTTTTGGGGAAGTTTTAAGCATTTTCCTTCTTTCTAATCTACTCTAGTAATATGTTCAGTCCTCCTTTTAGAATCGTGGGTTTTTTTTTTTTTTTTTTTTTAAATACATTTTACCTTTCACCTTCCTTTCATCTGTCTTTATCGTCTTTAGGCAGCAGATGGCATCACAGACTAATGTAACCATGAATTATTCAGTCAACCTCTCCTCAGCAATCTGAACTGTTATACATCTTAAAACATCCACTTGTAGTCACTAGCACTTTGTCTCCATTGTCAGGCCTGCTATCATTTCTTTCAGATTTTTGATTGTCTGACTAAGTAGCTCCTGATTTCTGCACTTTACAAACTTGTTGAATTTGGAGTTTTTTTTGTTCCCAAACTGTGTAGATGTAACCAAGCTGTGGTTTAGTGACGGACTTCAGCCTAACCAACTGTGGTTTGAAACAAAAACCAGCCTGGTGGAAGCTAGAGCCTACAGCAGCGACAGTCAGTCAGGTAGGAACCTGTTTAGCCTTGGCACGGCAGGCTGAGTAAAAGGCAGTTGGTGATCTCAGCAGAAATTAAACCAATGAGGAGGACTCTCTGATAGCCACTAGATGGCAGGTGAGACATGACAAGATGTAGAAATTCCAGACCAGACTAAAACTGAAAATGGTGTGAGCAGGTATTACTGTAACAAAATAAATAAACAAAACGAGAGAAATATTAATATAATAAATATAAACATAATATAATAATTTAAATAACATTAAGCAAAGTCCAAAGGAGGACAAAAACAGCATGACAGCAGTGACACGTACTGAGCTCACAGAGATGAGAGAAGCTAAAAGTCCCATCTAGAAAATGAGAAACAAACAAGTTTAAAGCTTCTCCAGAGCTGCTGTACCCATATTTAAGACAGGGGGAAAAGGATTCACATGAATCACAACATACAGGTAACACAAGCAAGTTTCATGCAGCTATGATGTAAGAAACCTGTCAGCCTATTGGGCTGGTTTAGTGGCATTTAAATACCACTTGTGCAACCGTGACATGCACCGTCATTCTAGTGGATTAAAAGAAAAATGTTTAGCTCACAAAATTGTGAAAGTGGCGTGTCAACGATGAAATCCTATAATGCAACACAATGCCTTAATGCCTGCCCTGGTTTGTAATGTTAATCAACAGGCTTGCAGAACACTGTCGGCTTCATTTGTAAAACAGAAGCACGGCAAACCAGTTTGCTAGTTATAAATAAGGAATTACATCTGTTGACATTTCCACTTCAACTTTTAGCTTTCTGTGTCTGAACACAGGCAGCAGAAAAGCTGCGTTATCGGACACTCCGGGCTGAATGAAAAGACTCAATTAGGCTCAGTTTGAACTGAATAGCAGAATAGATGGCAGTGTGATGTGATACCTGCAGAGAGATGGGGCTCGGCAAGAACTTACAATGTGTGCTGCAGTGGGAAAGAGCGATGATGAATTGTGCTCAACACTTATTCTCTTGACTTTTCACACATTCTTGCAGTGTTTTGTTTTGTTTATGTTGATGACACACATGGATATGTTGTATACAGACGTACAGAATCACTGGTTTTGTAACGAAAGTTTTTTTTTCCTTTTCCTTTTTCCGCCTCTCTAATGGCATAATGTGTGTACAAGAGGAGCTACAATTACAACTACCAATAATTAACAGCATAATACCCTAATTAAAACCAACTTCAGAAGGTGTATAACCAGTAAAGCAACATCTCAGTCAAAAAATACACAGCCAAGTGAACTACTTTAGGAGTGTATTATAATATGTAATATGTGTATGTAGCTGTAACAGACTATTGATTGACATTGGAGGAGGTCTAATGGATCACCTGGTGTGCGCCGTTGTTTATCCCACATCACTGAATGACACAAGCAGCCGTTTGTAGATCACCCACAGGAGAACATCATTATTATGTAAAACTATGTGAAGAGACATTTCTGTCATCTGTATACTGCACAGAGATTGGCAACTGTAGTGACAGTTAGAGTTATGAGGATTCTATAAGAAAAATAAACTATAAATGCTTGTGGCACTCTTGAAATCTGTGAGGTTTTGAAAGGAAGAAAAGTTCTAAATAAAACAGGACTGTCAGGCCAGAAGAAGGGATATCTAACATAGGACAAATTAGAAATAAGTGACTAATTAATTTGTGTTGCTTAATTTGCTCATCATTTTTTACCCATCTTCCCCAGGAACCAACAGCTGCTCTAACAAAAATGGTGGATGTGCCCATCTGTGTCTGCCCTATCCCGGAGGTCGGACCTGTAAATGCGGACGGGGCTTCTCAGTTATCAACGTCACCTCCTGTGCCCCCCTCCCCGACTGCCCCTCCGGGAAAGAATCCTGCTTTGATGGTAGCAAGTGTGTCAGCAGCAGCAAGTTCTGTGATGGACGTGTTGACTGTCTGGACAAGTCAGACGAACAGGACTGTGAGTTTTCATCCAAGTAGAGAAGTTTTGAAAGAGGGTTTTCTAACATCTCACTTTTACTGTGATCCCAAAAATAAGACCTGGAGAAGTACCAGATGCACTGGCATTGCTCAACCCCAACTGATTTTACATCTTATTTTCCCTTGAATGAACCCAGTGTTTAATTATCCAAATGTAGGCTGGTCGACAAGGTAATATCATAATCCCATTTGAATCAGTCATGTTAATTTTTCATTCATCACCTCAATAAAAATGAGTCATCAACTGTGCTTTGTTAAACTGAGGACAAAATTAAACATGTAACATCCTTTTTGTCCACATTTTTACCATCTTTAGTCATCACAGGCCCTATTTTTGATATTTATTAGTGATTATTATGTAGAACTCACCTGACATTCTGAGGACATGTGGTTTAGTTGGTGCACAGTTTGGAGGAAAAAATAATTCAGCAACTTAACACTGGCCCACTGAAATTATAACTATACAATAACTGAGGAGGGGAAGAAATGACTACCACACAAAGTGCTTGAATAGTCATTTAAAAAGCTCTGACACATTTTATTTTCCACTTGAATTCATTTGTTTAACTATAAGATATAGTTAAAGCAACAGTTCACCATTATGAGAAATATGCTTATTGGCTTTTTTTGCTTAGACTAAATACACATGTAAATATGAAGCTACAGCCAGAAGCCTGCTAAACTCAGCTTAGCATAAAGCTTTCTTTTTTTGTTTACTGATAACATGTTATAGCTGGTTTAATTAATCTCATAAACTGAAGTGTAGAGAGAACAGTTTGTGGTTTTGTGGGACGTTATGTTCCGGATAATTTTTGGGCAGTAACTTCCCAGACACACCAGTGGTTCCCTGGCAGCCTCACTATGACAACAACACTTCAGGAGATTAATACAAGTGTTTAGTATTAAGTAATAAGCATTGTTTACAATTCTCTCTCATCAGGTCCAAACACAAACTCTGTCTCTTTTGGGACCAAAGCCAGCGATGACCACCCTCCCCAGTCTTCCTCCTCATCTTACCCTGATAGCCAAAAGAACGCTGTTAAAAAGGAGTCATCATCGTGTGATGTCCAACGCTGCAATGGTCACGGCAACTGCATCACGGAGGGCAAAGTCATCCACTGCCAGTGTTTGGCTGGTTACAAAGGAGACTTCTGTGAAGAGTCGGAAACTGGACGAAGCCACGTGCCCATGGTCCTGGGGATCTTCTTCACTGCTGCTGTATTGATCGCTGCTGCTTTGGTGTTTGCTAAAAGGTGCTGACCATGAGGAAGAGTGTTTTCATTTGCCGCCTGGAAAGAGGGTTTTACTTTGAGTGATTACCATAAATGCATGAAGCCAGATTGTTGTTCATTTCTGCTGCATCAGCTCATTTCACTGACTGACAGTTGGCAGGTCAGTCTTTGCAGTGTTCAGTTGGAGTTAAATTCTACAGAGACTTCTGGACCCTTTTACTTCTTCAAGACTCTTGTGCAATGTAACTAGAGCCTCACATAGACCATTAAAATGTGTCCTTTTCTTAATCTGGATTCAACAGGAGAGCCTGGGCGTCCCTCAGGAGCAGATCCATGGAGAAAGAAACTCTGATGGCCAACATGGGCCTGCCGTGTGAACACTACGAATCCGAGTCTGAGGTAAAACCTGCCACCCAGAAGTTTCTGCATTTATTTATGAACGTGAAACATGTTGTACCCTCCTTAGCTGGTAAGATTTCAGATGAACGTATCTTTATGTATAAATTCTGGGGGAAAATGGTGCTGTTTTCTTCTCCCCAGGAGCTGGAGTCACCAGTAGACTTGAAGAGCCCCCCGCTAGTGTTAAAATCACTGCAGCTCAAATGAAGTCCTGTAGCGTCTCTGTGTCTCTCTTTTGGTGTAATAAAAGCAATAAAGAAATTAACCGAAAACCAGACTCTGCTTGTTGTAATCTCTCTGACAATGACGACAACTACTGCCAGTTCCTGATATTTGTTGTGTGTTTCCATTAGTTTCCTACATAGTTTGTTTTGTAGATTTCCTTCTAGTGGCACAATGTGGATATTTAATCATGGTTATGACATTGCAAACCCAATATGAGTCAACAAAATGTTTACCAGTAGGCAAGAATACTCATCTTAAATCAAGGTACATTTAAATACGTCTCTTCTGTGGTTCCAGCCTTTGCATTAACCAGTGAATGAGCCATTTTGTTACTTCTGCTAATGATCTCCTGGTTGCTCCATTTTGTGGGGAAAGTGACCTCCAGCAGACTGCTCGGTGTCCACATGAATTTGAATGACCAACATCATACTTATTTGTTGAATTAGCTTCATCACTTCATCTGTATTACACATAAACCAGCAACAAATCTGAGGAATCTTTGCCATTACCCTGACACAACCATCGACTTAGAAACAGACACATTTGTCACCACGTTTAATCTCTTCATGTCTTCTGTCTCCCTTTCTCTTCTTACCAGGCTGTCATCGTCTTCTGATGAAGCGTCATGTTTTTCTGCCCTATATTAGTGTTTGTATTGTATATCTTACTAATGCCACTGTGGTGACAGTCTCTGTGCTGCCATAACAGTGTTTGTCTGCTAATGTCAATGAGTCTACTTACTTTCTAGTGTGAGTTCATTTACCATTGTTTGGGAATTTGATTGGACTATTTTACTTATTCTTTCTAATGTTAGACATTTTAGGCCAGTATGGTTAATAGGTTATGTCTCTGCCTGCAGTTTGATGGTTATTACCAGATTCCTTGCAGAAGCAGAGAAATACTTTTTACCACCCAAAGCTAATGGTTCTGCTTCTTCACCAAGTACACAAATTCTTGTCAAATCTGAACAAAATGACACAACTTTCTGTAGTCTGTACCTGTTTAGCAATGTGAAACCAGTTTCAACCAAATGCTTCCTTGTGTTGTTTTGGTTCCACAAATATATTTGGCATCAAAGATCCCTTTGTTTAGTTACTTCCACCTGTCTATAACTCGATCCGGAGATGGTTAGGACACGTGCATGCATGTTTTTGCTGCTTTAACTGTGATGACATCATGTTCTGCCTTACAAAACTGAAAGGGAGTTCAGAGCAAGGCAAAGTGAAACTAAATGAAAAATAACTTTAATCATCAACATGACCTGTCCTGACAGAAGTTTTTTCTTTTTTGACAGGCATTGATGGTGTTTTGTTTTCTTGGACATGTACAGCTTTTCTTTAAGGGGACTTTTTATGTAGTTTGGACTTTGAAAAACAAATATTGTCACTTAGCCTTTACCTTAGTGATCATGCATAGTTTAACAAAAAAGTTGTGCATGCTCTTCTGGACTCCGCCTCAAACCACAGCCTGAGAAAGCAAACATCTCAATGTTTTGCTGAGTATCTTCATATCACTTAAGTCCTGCCCGCAGTGCACTCCCCTGTTGACTCAAACACTGCAGTGAAATGTCAGTACAATAATGCGGAGCACAACATAGATGGAGGTCTGTTATGCACATACATTTTACATTTTTTATTTTGTGGACCAGTTTTTCTCCCAAACATTCACAGGGTATTTAGAGACCTACGACAAATGAACACATACACAAGAGCGAAAACATTTCTTAATCTGATTAATTAAAAGAAAGGGGCATGAGTTTGACATTTCTAGTTCAGACGACACAAGCCTCAGGTCAGAGTGAACACGGCCATGTTGCAATAACTACAAAACAGTCACTGGTATTTGTGCTGACTTGTGTGTGGTTAGTAGTTACAGTAACACAGCACAATATACAGCATGTAAGCATAAAATAGAATATAATAAGCTATGTTGAAATATAGCAAGATATCACAAAATTCTGAATACTGTGGTGGGAAAAGTTTCCAAATTCTTCCAATAATTTTAGTTGGTTGTTACTAAAGCTATGTAACAAGTCTCTAAAGACCCATGAAATGTAGGAATGTATGCATTTGAACATCAGTCAAATAAATATAGAATTTACTGGTTTTGAGGCTAACAAGAACCTGTGAGGCTGTAGATGGGCACAGTGGTGCTTTGAGCTAAATCCTAATGTTACCATGCCAACATGTTGACGTGAAGGTGAAGCAGAACCCTGCGGATTTCAAGTACAGGAGTGCAAGTACTACTGCATATGTAAAAAATATTTAAATATAATATAAAATATTGAATATATATAAAATATTGTGTCGCTCTGGAGGGAGCTGTGTGAAATCTGATCAATCGCCTCAAGTCGGCGTTGAGTCAGCGGTCGATTGGTGTAAGGACTTGCATCGAGCTATTACTTAGTGAACTGTCAGTAGTTCAGCTGGATTCTGTAGTTATCAGGTTTTGACAAGGATGAGGAATGATTATAAATAAAGTAGTTAAAAAAGTTTGATAGCTCTGGTTGCTCTGCATCAATTTTGATCTTTTAAAGAAACTGTGTTAGAGGGAAATGCTAAATTGTTGGAGTACTCTGAGAATTTGGTATAATGTTTACCGTGTTCACCATCTTAGTTTAACGTGTTCTTTCTTGCTAACATTTGTCAATTAGCACAAAACACACAGTGCAGCTGAGGCTGGAAAACACTGCCATGTGTTCATACACCAACAAGTGTGTTCACCCGGCTCCGATTACAATCAACATAAGGTGACAACAAGGTTACAATCTGGAGATATCAAAGTTAAAGGTGCTCTGTAGAATTTTCTCGTAAAGCAACAGCAGTTATATTCACATTTGCCGTTACCCACCAAAACACGTTTTATAACCTTGAGATCTAACAGTGAGTGTATTTTCTTCCTCATAAAACATTTGCAAAGCAATTGCTAATCACCTCTAAATATTAAGTGCAACTGACACTGTTGGGAATGTGATTCATTTCCACGGCTCTCCAGTTTCTTGATTAAACAAACTACTGGACAAACTTCAACTTTTACCTGACGTTGGCGCTCAAAGCAAAGGCAGGGGATCACAAAGGTTATTGGGATTCATCGTCTGTACAAACTTCAAAGCAGTCTGCCGACTAGTTTTCAAGACAAACCCAAAACCAACAAACTGGCCTGAATGACAGATCGACGTTGACATTCAAACCTCACCCAGCAGTATTATTATTTCCCTTAATAAGAAAGCCATTATAAACGATGAACTGGCAATTATGAAACAGATGTGAAGTGATGTATATTACACAGAACATGCCAGTCTAGTCATGTGTGAACGGCTGAGACTTGTTCTAGCTTGTCTTCTCCTCCTTCCATCCCCCCACCGGTCTGCCAAACACGCCTACTGCATTCAGTATAACAGCCTTCAGGGTAAAGGAGTTTTTATTTAGCCTTTAATTCTCCATATTTGGCACATTTAACAATTTTACAAATTTTCTAACTTTTTTGTGTCTTTTTTTGTCTGTGTTATCCTCAAAGGTGCCACGCAAGTGATGTTTATTTTTCCCAGGGATGCCTGAGCGTTGAGCTTCGTGAGTCAGCGTGAGTCAGCGTGAGTCAGCGATCAACTGAAGCATAATTACTTAAAATGTTTTACTTAAAATGTAAAATAGCTACATCAACATTAGGGATATTTTTTGTGTGCAAAGTGTGTGTGTATTTGAATGTGTGACTCAGCCCATTTAAAGATAAGGAAGAGGGAGGAGGATGTGATTTTGTGTGTGTGTGTGTGTGTGTGGGAAAAAAAAGAAAGCAGGCAGGTATTCACAGGTCTCAGCTTTCTTCCTCTTCCCTGCTTCCTTTAGTTTCAGATTCCCTCAGTGGAAGGGAAACTTCAAATGCCAGAGACCCAGGACCTTAAGACGCCATTACACACACACACACACACCTGGACAACCTTACAGCAAAACTTTCAACTCCACCATCAACTGGCTGCAGTGTAAGACACCAGGTCTTCAGTCTTTGTTTGTGTGAGTAGACATATATCATTTTTATCGCACTTTAAAGTGTTGCTCTGCTATTTCTATACTGTCTGGTGGGAAACCTGATTGACATGCTTGAGAAGTAAGATAACTTCACCACCGCCGCTTATTAGTCAGCCCGCAACGCCGTGGAGCTTTTGAATAATGGTCATTCTTGTCTCTTATGTCTCGGCAGTCGCTTTTCCACATGGGTGTATTTATGGTAAAGGAGGCTCTGGTGCAACACATTGTCGAGCAGTCAACTTGGTGTCTTTCAGCCGCCTAGAGTGGCTCAGAATATACTTACAATGAGCTCTGCATGTGTTTAGAATCTTAGATCATAGATACACTAATAGGCATATTAACATCATTTTATCCCGCTCTTTTTATGCATCTAATATGTTAGTGAAGGTATATTGATATTGTTCAGTCTGTTTGTTCAGTGTTTTAGATTAAGTTGATTCAAGGCAGGGGAAGTCAAGGCAGGGTGTGCAATCTTTCATACTGTTTCTTCCAGCGCCGTGCACCTACATACCTTCGCTCATTTGTATGTGATGATTTAAAAGTAAAATCCATTGGATCCGATGGAGAAGATCACATTTCTAGTCTGAATGTGAGCAGAGGAAATTGTTTGTGAAAGTGGATCGTCCATCAACTAAGAAACTGTCACACGCAATATCTTGTTTTGTGGTTTTGGTTTTTTTTTTTCAGTTTTGTTGGATTTACATGTAAAAAAAAAAAGTAGAAATGTATAAAAAAAAAACTTTGTGGTATTAAATATGTATGTTTTGGGGGATTATTAAGATACATCACAAACCTCAAATATTGATGTTTATGATGAAATTCTGCTTTGTTCAGTCAGTTTACTGAGCAGAACAGAACTTCAGTGAATTATCACATAGAAGGAGTTAAACTGACCTAAAGGGGAGACATGTTTGACTGACCTCAGGACATCCATTTGAGCTCTTCTACAGAAAACACTCTGTCTTCTCTTTGTCACGTTCCCCTATTGTGTTTTAGGGTGTGGCTTCCTTCCATTCACCCGTGTCCTCTACTCTCTCCTTCCATTTCTACTCCCTCCCTCCCCTCGATAGTCCAGTTCTGCTGCCCTTTCTTCCGCCCCCTCCTCTACGATGGCAAGCCCTTTGCCCACCGTCCAACCAAGGGGCATCGACCACAGCCTGCCCACCTGTGGAGAGACTCGCTGCAATGACCATGGCACCTGTGTGGTCCCCCCTGGCGGCGGCGGCGCCGATCTGGTGTGTGAGTGCAAGCTCGGCTACCGGGGCGAATCCTGCGAGGAAACCGTCAACGGGGCGCTAAGTTTGCCGCTGACCCTGAGTGTGCTGGCCGTTATCATTGGGTTGCTGATTATGGTTTGCATCTTTGCCAAGATAAGGCAGAAGCAGAAAAAGAGAAAAAGGTACTGAAATATCTCAGTGGCGTCCTTCCATTGGTAGCTGTTCCATTTGTTGTCCTTGAGGGAAATGTTAAAGTTCTTATTGCTTTATTTTTCGGGAGTAAGATGAGATGAACAACACCAGTCTCATCTGTGCATTAAAAATGGTGGTAGGTTAGATAGTGGTTGAAAAAGAGCACTGTAACCAACCTGCAGCTGAACAGCAAAGGAGAACTGAAGCAACTTACCATTCAAAGATATAAATCCACTGAAATTAATGATGAGACTTTGGTCAAATGATGGATGAGCAACAGAGCGAATGTTTGGAATGTCTATTAGGGAGTGTCTGTTTTTTACTGCATGCTGGAAGTTGCTGTGTGCTAAACATTGCTTGCCATGTATTTCGTACATGAACACATATGTTCACCCATAGATTACAATCGACATAAGATGAGAAAATGCTCAGAAATTAATTGTGTTTTTGTCAGCAGGAGACGTCTGGCACAAAAACATGGCGACAAAACCGCTGTGTGATGCAGATAAACCTCAATTATATCTGAGGTAGGCTGGAAATGGTCACTTCCAAAATGCTTTTCATTTTGGGAAGGAGTGTTACGAGCTGGGAATCAAATTTGAATGCAGACATGTATCTCAAGTATGGAAATCATAGTGTGTTAAAGCACAATAATATCATTTCAATGTAAGAGAAGATTTCTATACCAAACATACATTACAACGCCTCATGACAAACTGGAGATACCAGACTTAAAGGTGCCCGGTAGAGTTATCTTTTAAAAAAACAGCAGTTATATTTACATTTGCTGTTACCTACACATTCTGTGTAAACCTGAGGTCTAACGGGTTATTTGTTTCCTCACAAAACATTTGCAAAGCCATTTTCTTTCCTATTTTAATTTCTACATTGTTTGCATGCACATTTGCTTGCAGGGAGTCTTTTTCTTCACTGCCATTGTTTGCACATTGCTATATTTGTTGCTGTGGTATTGTCATCAACTGTCTGTGAAGTATATGGGGAAAAAAGGAACTGTGTCCCATCTTTTAAAATATTTATACATAGTGGTTAAAAACTTCAGAAAATATCTTTAACTCATAAATCTGTGTCTGGATATGAGGCCCAGAAACTTTTCTGTCACCAAAACTGACAAACAAATACTGAATAAATGAAAATAATGACTCTTTTATTCTCATCCAGGTCGACCATGGCATTGTGGCCATTGGCACAACTGAGCTTCCATCAGCATTGTTCTGCAGTATGCTTGCAGCGCAGCTTGTTGACTGTTGTGTGAATTTTGTATATAATATATATATATAAAACACGTACATGTTTGTCATTTTCCCTACTTTGTTGCTATGTGTTGATGAATTTATTCCCTCTTTGGCTTCTCTCGGGCTCTGTAGATAAGACGTTCCTGCAGTTATTATGTTTTTCAGTCATGATTTGATGGTGGAAAAATATAACTCTAAAGTGCATGATATGATTTTTCAAGGGAAAATGACATGCATGCATCATAGAACTCTCAAACTGTTCATTTAGACAGGTGACAGATAACTGATTTTCAGTATGTTTACATTACAACACTGGCATTTTATTATTTTGTTTACTGAATCTTTACCTTGAGAACACAGTAGAGACTTGAAGCTGATGTTGACATAATACATCTGTGCTGCTTGCCAACTCTGTCCTCTGTGATGTCTATCACTCGCCACCACACCCGGATCTATCATATTGGCAATCTGGGCATGTGCCCAGGGGCCCCTGAGCACACTAAGGGCCCTCAGCCATGAGGAGAAAAAAGTAATTATCCAATCAAATGAATGAAATAGCAGTGATTGGCAAGCAAGCGGCAATGCACTGTGTTGATTGGCTAATGGTCAGGGTGGGTGGGCCTAGAGAACAGGTGGTTTACATGGCACAGATCCTGTATCAGTTTCTTAAGTAAAGTCAAGGTTAAAAACAGTGGGATTAATTTGTACCTGAGCCCCCTGTCAGTGAGGTTGTGAGAAATATACGGAAAAAGCGAATGAAAAAAAGAGCAAAAATGCAGCAGAAAATGGACGGCATCAGCCAAAAGCTCAGCAGGGCTGTCAAAAGAAAGAAAAAAAAGGAAAAGGAAGAGAAAGAAGCGTACCGCCGATAAGAAACACAATTAAGCTGAGTGAAGAAGAGACGGAGGATGTTGCTGGCTTGTGATAGCTCACAGCCTCAGATAGCTCGTCAGGATAACCCAGTTTGGAAGCATCAAGCTCCAGCAGGCCTCAGCCAGGTGAACACAGAGGGAGGAAAAAGGGATGAATAGTACTTCTAAAGGTCAGCATTATTTCATAATGCTGTCTGTGGACTGAGCAGTATTAACTATTGTGATTGTGTCTCGCTGCATATTTTGTGGGTGAGTATTTGGTATGATGTTTGCATAAGGTGTATTGCATCACTGTTAGTTTGTTCACGGTGTGTTGGCTTTTGCAGTTCTGTGTGAAGCTTTCCTAGTGTACTTAGTGAGCCTTATTTAATAACCTGCATTCAGATGTGCTGTGTGATTACCATACAGTGGCACTCTTGTAAGTCTATTCCAGGTCAGGTGGGCTGTAGAAACTGCTAACTAGTAGTCTAGAGTCATACACTGCCCTTTGCATGATTTGTCTTGTCTTGTAGAAAAGGTAGATGTTGGCATTATTGGTCTGTTGAACTGTATAGGCACACCTGCTCAGCTGAACTGGTTATTCAGCCATTGACCAGTAGGGGTGTGATTATGGTGTGGTGGATTCAAAATAATTAAGGTGGGATTTAATGGGATGGGTGGCATGGTGTGTGTGTGTGTGTGTGTGTTGAAGGTGGGGGGCTATGAGCTTCAGTGCCCAACGGCCCCTGGGGGTGCTAATCCAGCCTTGCTTGCCACAAATTCTGTACTTGAAATTTTCTTTTTGTTTTTATATTCATAGTGTTATTTATAGTTTTTTTTTTATTGTGGCTGTCTCATGCCAATAAATTACAATTAAACATACATTTTATTTTATATAAATGTATATAAATTGTAACCATCACTGCCAGCAGTAGTTGTAACTTCCCTCAAAACTCATCACAAAACTCACAGACCTAGGCATCAGTTCCCTCATGTGCAACTGGCTACTGGACTTCCTGACCAGCCGACCCCAACACGTCCGTCTGGATAATCACTGCTCATCTACCATCACTATAAACACCGGTGTACCACAAGGCTGTGTGATGAGTCCCTTCCTCTACTCCCTCCTCACCCACGACTGCAGACCTGCCGACAGCTCCAACACAATCATTAAGTTTGCAGATGACACCACGGTGATTGGCCTCATCAAAGACAGCGATGAGGCCGCCTACAGGGAGGAGGTGGACCGCCTGGCTGAGTGGTGCGACACCAACAACCTGCTGCTCAACACGGGGAAGACCAAGGAGCTCATTGTGGACTTCAGGAGGAATGCTGATCCCGCACACTCCCATCCACATCAAGGGAATGACGGTGGAGCGTGTGAACAGCTTCAAGTTCCTGGGAGTCCACATCTCTGAGGACCTCACCTGGACAACTGGCTGCTCCAAACTGGTCAAGAAGGCTCACCAGCGCCTTTTCTTCCTGAGGACTCTGAGGAAGAACCACCTGTCCTCAGACATCCTGGTGAACTTCTACCGCTGCACCATCGAAAGCATCCTGACCAGCTGCATCACAGTCTGGTACGGGAGCTGCTCCGCTGCAGACCGGAAGGCGTTGCATGAGGGTGGTGAAAGCCGCCCAGCGCATCGCAGGAGCACCACTTCCCAGCATAGAGGACATCTACAGGAAGCGGTGTCTGAAGAGGGCTGGGAAAATCATTAAAGACTCCAGTCACCCAGCACACAGACTCTTTACCCTCCTGCCTTCTGGGAAGCGATACAGGAGCGCACGGACTAAAACCACCAGGTTCCTGAACAGCTTCTTCCCCACAGCTGTCCGACTCCTGAACTCTGTCTCCTGAACTCTGTCTCTTGAATCCAAACCATCAGATGCACTTTATACCTGTAGCTAATTTAATACCTGTCAATCCTCATTGCACTACTGTAATGATAATGCACTTCTGTATATATTTTTGATAACCTCCGCATTACTGTAAATATTGTATAGATAACCATTTCACATACAACTATTAGAATTCTAATACAAATATCTGACTATAGCCTGTATGTATATACTATATATATATATATATATATATATATATATATATATATATATTGTGGACATTGTAACATTTATATTTATATTGTACTGCTAAAAAGCACTTCTGGATGGATGCAAACTGCATTTCGTTGCTCTGTACTGCAGGTGCAATGACAATAAAGTTGAATTCTATTCTATTCTAACCATTTAGGGGTTGTGACATCACTACTGATTGTCCGTGACAAATGTCAGGATCTATCTACACTCCTAGTCAAACTATACTTCCTTAATTACATTTCCTGTATGCAGAAGCTTGTTTCTACAGATAAGCCAATCGTGTCCTCTAACACTGACTGCATTTAGCAAAATAATGCAAATGTTCACCTATCAGTTGCTCTCTTTGGCGGAGCAGTAATTCCTCTCAAAAACAGAGAAAGCAGATGTTACTGCTGCAGTCACAGTGAGCCATTCTTGCTGCCATGTTTTTGGACTTAACACGGAAGGGGGCAGTTCATACATGTGTTGAAAACCAAAACTGTAAGAACTTCAGATGTTTCAGAAGCAATCCATTTAATTCAGGGTAAGCCAGGAATTTGAACCAGATTTTTTATTTTTTTTTTTTTACACTGTGTGTATTTGCTGCTTTATCGTGCCATCCCTCTTATTAATCTGTTTTTAAAAACCTGCAAGATGTCGTGTTGGTCTGTTTATTTGTGAATTGAGATTTGACATCTGACAGAACAGATTCCCAGAAAATCTGTTTTAAAAGTGAGCGAGGACGCACCGTATGCATTTTATTGTATGTTCACCAGTTTTTTAAAAGAATTTACAAAAAACAATGTTTTATATTTCACAACTATGTAAATGCCACAGGATTGTATAAATAAAACCACTTACTGACATGATGTTTTGTTTCTGTTGGCCAACTGCGATTATGTTAACTGCAATTCCTAGAAAACTTTAGATGAAACTTCTTGAATTATCATGAATTCTTTGCAGCAGTGTTGGATTTTATATGAAAGACAAGGCAAGAATAATAATAGCATTTTGTTTCATTGCTTTGTTTTAATTGACTTTCAGCACTAGCTTGTAAGATTTTCACATAAGTAAAAGCAATTCAATGGCCTAATAACACTGGGTGACACTAACATTTTACAAGTTGATAAGTACATTTTATGTTGTGCAAATAATCATAATCTAAAGTAATAGATTTTTTTTTTTTAAATATTACTAAATTGTTCAGATGTATTTTAGGCTGTTGTTGTCACAGGTTGTCACTGTGTATTTACTGAAAACAGACAGTTGTCGGCCTGTGTGTGTTGTGCATACGCCAAAACATACACTGCCGCCTGTTTTGCCTTTTTCTGGCATCCAGTGACATGATAGTATCAGCTTCAGTGTTTACTAAACTCAACAGGAACTAAGACTGGAAATAACTGATGTGCAATCATGCACTTCCTAACAGAGAAAATATATATCTGTTCCAACCAGGAAAGAAGTTAAGAAGTTAAGTAAACCAGCAATTCAGCTACGTCCTGACAGAAAATGATTTGTTCTATCAAAGCACTGAGATTCCTTTTGTTGAAGTGGTCAGTGTCATTCTCCTGAAATGGGTTGGAGTATGTGGTACTGTCCTAAATAAGTTCAGGTCCTCTCTGTATGACAGAGGTTATTTTGTCTACTTCTTCAGAAACTTTGTATCTCAAAAGTTCAAGATGGCATTGTGTTCCTCAAGACTCAATCCTCAGGCCCTATTCATTAACCTCCTAATGCTAACCCTGTGCAGAATTTTTCAAAACAACAACATAACCATTTACAATTAGGCTGACGATACCCAAATGTATATAGCACTCTCATCTGGCAATAAGAGTCCGATTGACTCCCTCTGCAAGTGTCTTATTCACAATGACAATTGGTTGAGCTGAAGTTTCCTTGAACTCAACAAAAACTAAACAAAAATCATCTCTGCCGACTGTCAAGCAGGCCAGAGATCTGAGCGTTATCTATAATGCCGAGCTAAATTTCCAAAGCCATATCAACTCAATAATAAGGTCAGCTTATTACCATCTCAAAAACATACAAGTATTTAAGGATGTGCCAAGACTTAGAAAGTCTTATCCATTGTTTATTTCAAGTATGCTTGATTACTACAATGCTCTTTTTCCTGGCACATCTAAAAGGGTCCTTTCACAACCCAGCGTATTTATTCATGTCTACTTGCAGTTCACAGGTTTAAAAGTAAAGATAGTGAAGCAGCATTTAGTTTTTTATGTCGCATCTGTCTGGAACAGACTTCCAGATGAGCTTAGATATGCTCCAAACTTGACCACTTTTAAATGATTGCTTTTAATTCATTTTCTTTGAAATCAAAGTTTGTTCATTTTATGCTTTTATGCTGTGTGCTTTCAATAATTTCATTTATTATCTCTTTGTTCTATTGTTTTTATTCTATGTACCTTTACTTGCTGCTATTATTGTAGCTGTATTATTTATTATTTTATATAGGCACTTTAGGTTGCCTTTGGGTAGGAAATGAGCTATATAAATACATTTACTTTGCCTTAATGTGACTTGTGGCCTTACTGCTGAACAGACCTGTTTTTCTCGTCCAACACTGTTCTTTGTATCATTGATCCTGTGTTAACCTCTATATGAATAATAAAAAACTGAATCTTAATTTGTATAATGTCTTTCTGTGGCTGTGGAGGAGCTCTCTAAGGTTTAACAAAATATCATTGTCTCTTGTGAGCGTCCCAGCTTGAGGGAAGTACAATTCTTAATCACTCATTACACTCAAACCTCTCACCATGTAAGCACTGTACAGATCAAAGGACGTGGTCAAGAATTGAGAATGAATCTGGAAAAGGTAGCTGTTTGCAGATGGACGGATAGGAGAAAGCTTCTCGCCAACCCAGGTGGGTGAGACTATAAATTAAAAATTGTCACACCCTGAACACAGCATCTATCCACACCCCACCTATCATAGACAGCCATTTTATGAGTCAGTGCGTTCTATGTGGCAATTTCATGGACAGTAATGTGAAACACATCTTGAAATGCCCTTTTAGAAAACAGCTCAAATGCAGAAGCCAGTAAAATCATCTTTGTTCTTTGGGGGGTGTAACTGTTACCAAAAAGTGAAGAATTAACGATGCTGATATTAACAATACCTACATTTAATGCTTTTGCATCTATGGTAAATGTGCATATTTGCATTGTATAAACTGATTCGTTACCAGGAGCTAAAAATGACTCAGTATTTTACAAAACAAAAAGAAAAACTTGTTATCATAAAATGTACTTGTTCCTGCCTCATAATGTAAGTGTCATTGCCCCGGAGCACCACAACCACAAAACCACCAGTGCTCTCACACTACATATTTGCCAGGAGAGGTGGTAAAACACCACTGTCACTCATCTGAAGCTACATCTGCTAACGTGGGACTGCAGAGGACAGTACAAACATTTTCTCATTCACTCATTCACTCATTCATGGACAGCACTATGAGAGCCTGATGATGTCTAATAACTACAGCGATTATTTGAAATGACATCTATCACAGTATTATGTAATTCTAATTCGAAAATTGCAAAATCAGTGTTGTGCATTCTTCTTACAACTTTGTTTCTCATATTATGGTCCAAACAGCAGGACTGTAAAGCTGACTATCCATTACTCAGAGTGGTTGTTAAATAGCTATCTCAACACAAGCATAAGCGTATTTCCAGTGGACAGTTTTTATCTATTTCATTCTTGTTTTTCCATCCGTGGGAGCTGATTATCTCATTATGGCATTTTGTTAAACTGTGCTATAAAAAAGTACCTTACTCTACACCTACTGTTCAACAGGTCCTGCAGGGAGAAGTGCACAGTGATTTCACAGGCCAATTTAACAACAAAAGTCTGCACCAGCAGCTACAGAGGGAGAATTGTTCACTACAGTGCCGCCTTGTTTGAAATGTTAAGCCAGTTGTGTTAAACATAAGAGGCAATGTTGTCAGACAAGATGTATAAAGGAGACCAACCTCTCAGACTGGTTAGGCCACATTGTCTGTATACCTACAAGGCCGAGACTGAGCAGACTGAGTGACTGAGTACTTGAAGATAGAAAAGTATTACTGTAAAATGTGGCCCGTCTGTATGTGTGTTTGAACAGTGTCCATAATGACTTCTGGCTTTTCTTTTGTGTATAATTCTCCCCATTATCAGTATTGTTAAAGACATTTGTTTCTGCACCTCAGCTTGTTTTAATTGTCTCACTCTCACTTTTCACAATCCACGGTGAACCTTGCTGCAGCACCATCGTAACCACAGCTACTTTAACACCCGAGTGAAACAAACAGAGTTATGTTGAGAAACGGGGCTCAGTCTTGTGTTATTAGGAAAAACAGTGTATGTTTAATTTTTTTTTTTCATTTTCACTTGTATCACATAGCAATTAAAACAATATTGATCACCTCAGAATGTTTTTTCTTGGCCTGTTATTCTACAGGGTTGGCCATAATTGTAAAGTGCTCAAGAGTACAGTATTTACATGAATTCTTTTTTGGGGGGGGGCTTATACAGTGTACACAGAAAATGCAAAGGCTTCTTTGAGTATGTGGTCTGTTTACAAGCAGAGTTCAGCATCGTGTGCAGAATGTAAAAGACAGCCATGGCAAGAGGTTTTTCTCTCCATGTCTCACAGGTAGAGTAATACAAAAGGCAGATCACCCTCTGCCTCCCATTCTCTCACATTATAATATTCATTTCTACCATCACAACAACAACTGCACTGCTTGAGGCATGCACCTGCAGTATAATGATGTTAGCATTAGTCATAACCCAGATAATGAGCCTCATCTGTGTCACTCACACACCATTTAACAGCATTACAGGTGGGTGCTTCTGCTGCCCAGTGATGAGAACACCGTAACAAGTGATTCTGATTCACTTCATAGTAATTTCACAATATTTAAGAAAATATTCCTCTATGGCCGCAAATTATTCTACCTCAGTTATCAATTGTTGTATGTTGACTTTACTTTGTGGCGTTGGTATCTCCTATGTTGTTACTCCAGAACATTACAGATCGGTGCAGTTTTATTACAGTGGACTTGATTTGTTGTGTTAAGTCATTGAGTGATTACCATCTCTTCTTCCTAGAATATTTCCCTCTCTCAGTCCCTTTTGTAAATAGTCCGTCTCCAAGTCGTTTCGCTCTCCTGTGGGGGGCCCTCATAGGTCTGCATCGTAGGGTCTGCCGCTGTAGGAGGTGTTGACAGACCGGGGCGCGGGGCTCTTGGCCCGGGGGAAGGACACATCATCATCCAGGGAGTCTTTGGAGTACGGGACGCTGCTGCTGACGCTGCTCGGGACCCGGTTCATCCTCGGCACGTCCACCCGTCTTGGCGGCGGCCTCTGGCGGTTGTAGCGGCTCGTGACCTCCTCCACCCGGGTCTCCCCGCGGTTCTTGCCCCCGCAGCAGCGGCAGATCCCGATGAACATGACTAAGCCGGCCAGCACTTCAAAGATCCCGCCGATGTAGCCCAGGATGATACAGTACCCGACGTTCACCGTGACCCCCGTGGTCACGGTCGTGACGTTTTTAAGGATGTGGGTGTACCAGGCGATGGGGATGATGGTCATGACGCCAGAGAGGAAGATCAGCACCCCCCCCAGGCCGGCCACAAGCCAGTTGGGGTGGTCCTTCCAGCAGCGGACCCCCGGGATGGCCACGGCCAGCCCGATCAGAGTCACGATGAGGGAGGCCACCATCAGCCCCTGCGCGACCACGATGACCTGGTTGCTGAAGTACGCGCTGTCCTGCAGGTTGCACTGCTGTACCGTGCTGATGGTCGAGGCCTGGCAGATGGTCCAGATGCCCTGCTGGATGAACTGGTCGGACGCGGTGTTGGGGAGGTTTTGGAGGGTCCTCCAGTTCGGGGCCACGGTGGCGGTCAGGTCCAGGATCCATCCGCAGGGAGACAGAACCATCCCGAAGATCAGGATGCCCGGGGTGCGCATGGACAACCGGATCCACTCCTGCCCTGATCGCCCCGGCATGATGGCTGCTTCAGCTGCTGACGGTGACGGTGATGGTACCGATGTGCACGTTCTCCCTCCCGAACTCGGTGTAGTAGTTTAGACAGGAGCGACTGAGTTTTTGACACCAAACAGCTGGTCTTAAAAAACAAGTCCGACTGAAACCTGGCAGTGGGCGGGGCTTCGGCCTCACCTGTCCGCCTCAGTCTCTGAACAGGACAGGTGTGGCGCCTCTTCATGTGCGCCTGCAACAGGAAAGACGGAAAGAGAGGAGAGTTTCGATGAGGCTTTTATCATGCGGTGAGATCAACAGTGTGATAAGTGACCAAGAGCAAGTAAAAAAAAAAAGCTCGATACTTTTGGGAGTGAAAGGTTAAGTTGAGATGTTTTAATGTTCAATGAGCTTCTGAAATCTGTAATGAAAGAAAAATTACCACAGAAAAGAACAAAATGCATTATTTTCCTCTGTTTAGTTTCCCCACAGATTTCTGTCTTAGCCACAACATATCTGAACTTTTCAGCCCTTTGCCATCTAGAGAAACTAGAAGAACTGGAAATCATTTGTTTTGTTTTCCAGGAATAGAAACATAGGCCTATTTAAACAAATAGTCTTAGATGGGATGCAGTTAATACAATAAAGGACAAATGAGAGAAATACATGTGAAATTAAAGAAGGCAGGCATAAGCATTTGCACTTGTGTGATTCTTAAAGTTTATATCCTCTAAAATATGACTCTTTATAAGTCTTTTACAGGTCTTAAGCTTAAGAAAACATGGAGCAGACATCAATTTTTGTGAACCAGTGACAAACCCATGACAAAATCAGGTTTAGTGGAGCCTGTCAGACTCAGAGGTTATGATGATGGCGGCTTTGTTTTGAAAATGCCACTGTGGCCGTCTGGGAACCGTTGTTGGTAGGAATGTAGTTCTGTCGCAATCCTCTGACAACCAAATACCTCCCGTTTCTCATCCCCTTTCTTTTCTTTTGTGTTTTTCAATCTGCGCAATCTGTCTCTTTCCATTGATGTCTTTGTTCAGCTTGCCTTTCCCCCCTATCTCTCTGACAACCTCTGTGCTCTCTGAAGTTTTCCTCTCCACGTCAGTTTGATGACCCCATGAAAGCGGATTATTCTTCGGAGGCCATAGGTGCATGTTAATGATGCAGAGAAGCGCAAAACTCAAGACATCAGTGTGACTCTCACCCTGCTCTCACACAGCCATCAATGTCATGGACAGGACAGGACAGTGAGTTTCTAAAGAACTGAACAACCTGAGCACACCATGATACGCCCAGCAACTACACTGTTTAAGTTCCCAGCTTCTAGTGGTCATTGCCCTGTCAGTGCCCCATTCAGTTACCCCAATTTGCCAAGTTTTGTGATTACTTGCCGTGCTTGCAGTCACCAGTACAGACATTCCAATAGAAGCTGCAGCTATTATCAGCAACTTTAAAGCTTTTGTGCACTTGAGAGGCACTTAGGCACTTCTGTACAAATCCAAACCATCAAATCACAAGGGCCAGAAGGCGTTGGTGTCTTGTTTTACTAATTTTCTAAAAATTGTTTTTCCAGGCCACGTTTGAGCTTTGACACACAAAGAAGAATGAGAGGTATGTCAACCAACCAACCGGACCGATCTTACGTGCATACTCATCCCCTGACTCCGCAGCCTTATTTTTTTTTGTTTTTGTTTTTTTTTTATCATCTCTTAGTCATCGTTGTAACAGCTGTCATGTGTGATCAGCCGTCACGTCATTGCTTTACGTGTTGCAGAGTTGAATCGGTTGTGAAATACTGTAGATTTCCATATTTAATTAACTAAAAGGTGCCGATACTAACATCTCCACTTCTACTACTAGTACTACTACAACTACTCCTACTATCACTGCTATGGACTTGATGTATTTTAAAGTGCAAATAATGACAGATTCTCAGATGAACATAATGTGTCTGTGGTGGTGTAGGGGCTCTGTGATGACACAGGAGTTGGCCTTTTGGCTTCAAGCAGAAAGGTTGGATCATAAAAAAAACGCATCCTCCAGGTTCTTATAGGTTATTCCAAAGAAGTTCTTTCAAAAAATGTAACTTTATATTTAAGCTTCCTTTTAAATTAAGTATCCTGAAAATGATTTTACTTTTATTCTATTTTTTACCAGTTAAAAAAAAAAAACACTGGACGTTGTCTAAATAAATTTAAAATGTATAAATAAATTGCACCTCAGTTGATTATGAGATATACTCCTCATAATAAGATATATAGATAGATAGATACTTTATTGATCTCCAAGAGAAATTCACATTTTTTTTTTTTTTTTTTTTAATAACAAGGAGCTTACTCCTTGTAACATATTTTACCCAGTTAATTAAAAGAAAATAGAAAGTTCACAGTTTTGTTTCACTACAAGACGAAATGAAAAAGTATTTCTTAATGTCACGATGATGTGCCGGAAACAAACAAGGTGGCAGTGGAATACATACCAATCATGCAGTGCAATAAATTCTTCGTAACTCTCAACTTCCCTGTTCTCGGCACTCATCGTTAACATTGCGTCCCAGCATGCGTTGTGTTCATCATGCATGTGATCAGTCTGAAGCAGAGTGTAGAAGTTTCCTTTTGTTTTACTTACTTTACTTTTACCTAACATAGTAGAAAATATAAGAAAAGGTGAGGCAAGTGCTGCAAGTCAGTTGTAGTAATTAAATCTAAAATGGAGAATAAGATATGAAAAAAATCAGATGGTAATGGAGAAGGTGAGGGTAAACTTGGCGGTGTAGAAGTGCAACGTCACTGTCTTTGGCAGGTTGAACTTATTCAGCTGCTGTGGGACGTTCATCCTCTGCTGGGCTTTCTTGATGTGTGACCTGACGTTCAGTTCACAAAGTCTGTGAGGTTTCTCCCGCAGGTGGAGTCAGAAAACTCAGCCAGGAGAGCTTGTTGGACTATGTTTACGGCAACATCTACAGGCGTGTTGGCTCTGAAGGTGAACTGCAGGGGGTTACAAGTCATTAAAAGGAGGTGTGTACAGAATAGACCAAATTAGTTTATGTTTTCAGAGACATTCAAGCGTTCATGGTTCAGGCTTTAATTAAGTTCAAGAAAAAAGTAAATGGAAACTTTTGAAACTTCACAGTGCAAAATATTTGGGTTGCTGGTCAAGCATGAACATATTTATTATATATGTGACCCACGTGAGTCCAAATCTATTTTTCAATTAATAATTTCTCGTGTGAAAAATGTGGTAATCCTGATAATAGTAGCCTGATGAGAGAGATCCTTTCAAAGCTGCAACACTTTTATTGAAGGATACCTACTACTTCCTGGTGGCCAATTAATGTAACTACTACACTATTCTGTCAGTAAATTGTGCGACATGAAAGAAAGCTAATCATATAAACCACAGAGGAGCTCCACTAAATGCCACAGGAGGTCTTTCCTACCCGAGGCTATCAGACTCTATAATTCCTCTCCCTTCAGCCACAGGGAAACTTAAAAAAAAAAAAAAAAAAAAACCTTACTGTAAATAAGAATTGCAATTTATCTGTATATATCCGTTCATAACCATAACGTGCAGTATTTTTCTATGCTATTTATGTGTAAATATGTACACTGGCACAGTTTTATAGGTGATAGTATATTCATACAATAGTCTATTACTATTTTGTGCAATATTCTTCATGTGCAGTATCTTTGTTCTTGGAAATAGTTTATCATCAATGCAAATGTCTCAGACTTGGCTCATTCTCTTATACAGCAACTCCTGTGCACTCCTTATCTTATCTTGTTACTTAAGACACTTTATAGTTGTATTTGTATTTCTTATTCTCTTATTTTTACTGTTTAGACCACCATTTTTATTATTTATTATTGTTATTATTTTTAATCCTGTACTCTGGCACAACAATTTCCTTCAGGGATCAATAAAGTTGTTCGTATTCGTATAAAGTGTCTGATTTTGATTAGTGGCTCACTTCTGAATGGAAGTTTGTAGCTTAATTTGGGTGAGAGTCTAAGTTGATGGAGCTGAGTTGGAATAATAATGACAAATTAAACCAGTGTGGCTCAGTACAATAGACTGTTACCTTTCAATCAAATCAAACAAATCAATCATCTTATTTTTTTTTTAGTTTTTGCTGATAAATTAGTCAACCTTTAACACCAGACACATTAACCACAGGTCATGGTGAAATGTCATTTCATTAACTGCACAAAGAATACCAGAAGGGCTAACTTGCATTTGTATCTTTTAAAAATCTGATTACATCATATACAAAATTAGAACCATATGCTGTCTGTACACTCTTAGTTGCATATTTTTTTCTGTCCTACATGTCGTGTTGTATAAATGCTGTATAAAATCCTTTCTTATAATCATGCAAGCCAAAATTCACAAACTGTGTATTAATTTATTAAAATTCAGATAGATAGATAGATAGATAGATAATAAGTACATTAAAATACAATAAAAGACAATAGAGTAAGGTGAAATAAAACAAAATAAAATGTTTTTATGTTTTACAATATTCTGTGTGGTAATGGTGGTTGTTTTGTTATTACCAATAGTTTCCACTAGATGGTAATATTGTGTTCAGCCAGCTGACATCACTCACTAACACAACCACTTCACCACATATTACATCACTGTTAGTCTCTCTCTGTCCTCCATCCACATCACAGTTTGTTTGTTTTTTTACGTTGTTGCTCTGTATGTGACTTAGAAGCTGAAAAGTCAGAGTGACAGTCACTCAGCATGTTAAAACAAAGCCGTTTATTGTGCCTGCCAAGAGCCTGAGGGCTGTTTAACGAAGCTGGATTAAGGGAAAGTCTGGTTTATTTCGATAAGTCTGGCTCATTTAAGAGAGACTTCTGTTCCATCATCGTGGTTTATTTGAATCCCCGCTGAGTAACCATGGTAACTAATGCCGCAGAACTAGCCTGCTCCGGGGCAGCTAAGCTAACTGTCGAGCTTAGTTTAGCTGTGTGTCAAAGAATGTCTGACGGGCTGAAACAGACTCCAGAAAGAAAGTTCCGCCTGGTAGATTTTCACGCTCACGCCGCTTATGTCAGAAGAAACTGAAAAACTCATGAAAATCACGTCTCCCCACTTTCACTGTCTCCACAATGAATTAGTCAATGAAGCCTCAGTTATATGGCACAATTCACACATCAATTGCAACTAGGTATTGAAAATTGAATTAAATAAAAAAAAGAACATGGTTGATTTAAAAAAACTAAATCAGGGAGATCTGAGAAAAAATATTTATAATTCATAATAAATAATGAATTGAAAACGTTCCTAGGGCATACTATCCCACTATGTGAATATAAATGTGTGCCTAACATATGCCTATCTCAATGTACAGAGGTAGATGTGTTAGGAAATTTCAACGCAATATTTCAGTGACATATTTTTGTAATGTTGTCTCCTCCATAATGAAAGTAAAAAGGAAAACCAATAAAAATGTGCTCATAAAAAACAACTTTGCATGTATTGTGCAATTTTAATCAACACGTGTATGACAAATAATTGACAACTCTAAATTGCCCCTAAAAGGTGTGAATGTGAGTGTGAGTGGTTGTCTGTCTCTTAATGTCAGCCCTGCGACTGACTGGCGTCCAGTCCAGGGTGTACCCAGCCTCTCGCCCAAGATAGCTGGGACAGGCTCCAGCACCCCTGTGACCCTGTGTGTGCTCAGGATAAGCAGGTTAGAAGATGGATGGATGGATGGGTGTATGACAAAGTTGTGTTGAAATTGTTTTTTTCTTAATTAATTCACTCATATAGTTCCAGCTGTGGACAGAAAACAAAGAACATTAAATACACTTCATGACCTTCTGCTTACATCCTTCTCCAGTTTCACTTATCTCCAGCTTCACCTTTTTTATTTGCAGCCTCTTGTATTTCAATTTCCAGCCTCTGACACTCCATGTTCAGCTTTTCACTTTCAGTGGATGAAGTTTACGTCTGTGTACAGCACAGGATGTCCTGTGACAGAGGAAATGTGTCAGTGAGTAACTCAGTATGTAGGTGGTAACAGTAATATGAATACTGTGCAGTATAATATGCAGCAGGGTGTTTGGGTGATAATCAGGCCTATTAGTATAGAACAGGTAGACTGCAGACACATCCAAACTATTTCACATTTGAGCTTACCTCTTTACCTTTACATTACATCTGGTATTTCTGTGTCTGCAGACTCAGTCTCTTCATCGAAGGCTCGAGATGTTTGGGGCCATCTAACTGCAAACAGAGGAACACTGCAGTTGTTGAAGTAGGGGAATTAATTCTGAAAAGCTGCTGCCAGGTTTGTTCTCTCTGTTTGCTCCTGTTGAGATGTAACAGTGAAGAATGAATATGTATTTCATGAGTTACTGGGTCTGTGGAGTTCACACAGCTCACCCAGTTAGGCAGATTAACTGCTTAAACAGTTGTGGTTATGTCACTTTTCCTAAGTTGGTCTATACCATTATTTTAAATATAAATCTAATAATACTAGCCTAATACTACTGATAATATAGTCGCACTGTATGGTGATGCTCATTTATTAAAAAATTGACAAAGCAAGGCCAGTTTATCTGTGCAGCACATTTCATACAGAGACAATTCAACATGCTTTAGATGAGGCTGACATGTGTTAGTTCAAGCGAGGCTTTCTCGAGTCAGCCTGGCTTTCTTTAAAAACACCCCCCTGAGCAGCATGGTCACTTTTTAGTTTTGGAGACAGCAGTAGCACACAAAGACAGTGTGTACTGAGTAACATCTAATAGAGGGAGCCTGCAGAAATTCAAAGATGTACACAATAAACATGTTTGGTTTTTGTAGAACTTGTGTTGTATCCTCATGCTCATTGGTTTAGGGCTTCTTCAAAAAATAAAATGTATAAACAGACTAACTTGCTTCAGATATCTTAAATATACACGTGTAAACTGGCAAGACAGCACATTTTACAGGGTATTTATTCTGTAACATGTACAAATATTCTCTCTCTAATGAAAGTGTCGTGATGTGTAAATAAAGCTGTATTAAACATGTTTACATCCAACATGTAATCCCACTGAGCCGAGCGGAAGTTGTCTCTCTCTGGCAGGAAGCTGTCACCAGTGTTTTTGTTGCTAGTGGGGACTGTTGTGTTGTGAAAATGGCGACGCCTCGTCGCGTCTCTCAGCAGCAGCAGCAGCAAAGCTCCCTGCTGTCCTCCCCACCCCGCGGCTCCTCTCTCCCCGTCACCCCGCCTGGCTCTCCGCCGGCTCCCTCCGACGATGCCGCCCCGCTCCCTCAGAGAGCCGCTACGGAGTGCGCGGCTGACGGTGAGGTAGCCCCCGCCTCTCCCACCGCCGCCTCCCCGGCTCTGGCCCTCTCTACCAGCAGCAGCAGCAGCACTAGCAGCAGCGCTAGCTCGCCCACCACCACCGAGGGCAGCGGGACCAGCTCCGGCTCCACGCCCGACTCTGGCAGCGGTAACCCGGGCAGCAGCAGCAGCAGCAGCAGTGGAGGAGGAGGAGGTGGAGGAGCAAACGGGGCGTTCAGGGAGCTGTTTGAAGCCTGTCGAAACGGGGATGTTTCCAGGGTGAAGAAACTCGTGGATGCGGTGAACGTGAACGCCAAAGACATGGCTGGACGCAAATCGACACCCCTGCATTTCGCTGCAGGTAAGCACAACAAAAAGGAAATCACCTTTTAAACAAAGTCTAGTGTTTGTCCAGCTGATGAGCTGCATTTAGGCGGTGGGAGTGACCAGAGAGGAGCTGAGAAAACATGGGCTGTCAGCAGAGCCTTTAGCTGTGTGTTTCATCACAACAACAGGATGATAGAGCAGATCTGAACTAATGCACCAACAAAGAAACACACCCTCTCAGTTCACTCTCAAAAACACATCATGTAGGAAAATGGAGCTGCCCTGCTGGAGCTACTTTATTTTCTCAGGACTATTTACCATCACACTGAATCTAAGCAATGTTTACTTCTGTTGTAAATATGAAGTCTCCATCTCTTTCTCTCGGTTAAGTCTCAGATAAGGTATCACTTTAATGAAATCAGGGTAACAATAACAAGATAACAAGAGAAAGCTTTTTAACCCATAGCTAGACCTGCTGATTACGCTTCAACAGACCTCAGTGAAGACAGAGATCGCAAATAATAACATTGAAAGGGGACAGGCGAAGTACACCAAACAGTGTGTACAGACAGGGAAATCCCACAATTTGAGTTAATAGTGCTGATGTTGTTACTCTGATTCCCTTTTGTAGGGTAGTAACTTAGTGCTACTAGATGGACAGATTGTTTTAATTTGTTTAAATGTTTAGACATGATCCTAAAATTATGGATAGAAACATCCCCAAAAATAGGTTTAAATGAATCAAACATGGCAGCAGCATAGTGTTTAGACATTTGCTGTTTGGGTTAAGAGATGGCCAACAAAAAGATAACTGATGAATGCCTTATAGTGAATTACATTTAAATGTTGCCTTTGGTTTAACCTAAGTCTGTACTTAAATCAAAATGGAGTGTGTTCAAGCAAAACATAGAGAGGACTCAATAATCCCACAATAGATATAAGTTAATTTTTTAGCTCATGAATCAAAGAAGTCCTCAGTTATGAAAATCTTTGCTTCAGCTCTTCAGCTCCAGACTTGACTGTAATTCTGTCATCAGCGCAGACATAAAAAGATAAAGATAAAGAAAAGAAAAAAAAGAGAAAAACATGCACAGCTGTTTTACATCGCCCTAATCCTCCACGGCACAAACAACAACAGCAGCAGCTTCTCTCGGGTGTCACGGCATGTTTGTGGTGAAGACAAAACAAGCTTCACTTGAACGGCATTTTTCCAGACAGCTGCTACAAAAGTCTTACAAACCAAATGAAGGCAATGTCTGAAAAGATGATTTGGAGCTTAGTATTATACGAGATAGGAATCAAACAGAAAACAGTGAGGAGATAAAATGAACAGCATAAAAGTCATTGTTTTTGTTTTTGTGTTGTTTCAGCTGTGTCTCACCTTAGTTTATGCAAGTTTCTGCTGTTGTTTCAAGTGTTTTAACTCCTCACCTCCCCCCTCAACTGTCAACTCTCCCTGATCTTACGTCAGGTTTTGGGCGTAAAGACGTGGTGGACCACCTACTTCAGACGGGCGCAAATGTGCACGCTCGGGACGACGGGGGTCTAATCCCGCTTCACAACGCCTGCTCGTTTGGTCACTCCGAGGTGAGACTTCACACAGCAACATTTAGATACGCTAGTGTATTGATTTTGTCATGTTCGTCCACATCACAATAGTTCACAGTGGTGAAGTGTGACTAAATACATGTGTACTTTGGTACAATTTCAAGGTACTTTTACTTTACTATATCTTATTTTATACAGCTATATACTTCTACTTCACTACATCTCAGAGAAAAATGTTGTACTTTTAACCCTACTACATTTGTCTGACAGCTTTAGTTGCTTTTCAGATTACAATTTTTCACATCCTTTCAGTGAAAACCATAAAGCTCCAAATTAGATTTTTTTTTTAAATTTATTTAGATTTTTTAGATTTTTTAGATTTATTGTGTTTTTCCATAGAAAAGTTACTTTTTAGAGATACGTGGTTCCCACAGGACAGCGACAGTTCAAAGATATGAGGATGTCACAGATGATGCATCGCTGTTGATTAAACTAAGCAACAGCATATACAGTGGTTGAAATGAGCTCAAACTAACACATGAACGGCAATAAAATACAACATATACATTAATGGAGCAGTAATATTAATCCAGAAACACCAGATCAAATGTAAAACACTGACATGGACCGTTTTACTGCACAGTGAGTTACTTTTTTACTTTAGGTACATTTTGTTGATAATACTTTTAATTAAGTAAGGTTTTAAATTAAACATTTGACTTGTGGCAGAGTATTCCTACTTTTGCCCTGGTAAAGGACCTCAGAAACAGAGGATTAATCAGCTTTAGTTTTGCCATGTACACATACAAGGAATTTGACTCTGCTCAAGTTACATAAACAGAAATAGCGTATGTAGACAAAAAGATGATATTCAGCAACTGAATTCTTTTTCCCCTGATGGTAATTCAGTCAACATTTTATACCTCACTTGTGTCTTGGCTGCACCATAACTATGCTTGTGCAGTTTTGTTTTGGGCAAATCGAGCATGCTGAAGAAGATGCGCGCGTCCATGTGAGAGCAGTGGAGAGGGCGTGTGAGGACCCATTACAAATGTGTGCTACTCCTCCAGTATCCTGCTGGGGACAAAATAACCCTCCCAGACAGTTAATACTTCAGAGCAATGTAAATGACTGCCGGCGATAAACAGTTGTGGGGGCAGTTTTCTGCACAAGAATTGGTTTGGTGGTAAAAATCCAGAATGGATGTGGGAGTAAACAGTGACCAGTGTTGTTAGGAGAGCTGAAGATTATTCTGTCCCAACATGCAAATCTGTCCTGTTTGCCCGTAAACTATAATGTGCACAGTCAGCCTTAAAGATCACATTGAGGAAACCTGAATTTTTAACTGTCATTGCTACTCTGATCACACCCATGCACCACGGCGTTTGGGAAGATCTGCGACAGATGTGCTAATGCTTTCTTGTCCTCTTGGTCATTAACAACAGTGATCAGTCCAATGTACAGTTTCCGGTGTTTTAGAGGCTTTTAGAGCTTTTCTCTGAGAGTACTTTGCGACCTTGTTAGAAAAGCGTTGTGCTAACGATGGCGGTGGTGATTGACATCCTGAGGAGGGCAAACACCATCCAGACTGAAACCAATCACTCAGCCACTCACACAGTGGAACTCCTGAAAAGTGGTCGCTCGCCGCGTGATTTGCGCGCTTTAAAACTGGGAACGAGTTTCTGCCTAAGTAAAGCAGCATCTGAGCATCTTTTTCATGAGTGAGGGTAAAATGGAATCAACAGGTAGTTTGGTATCGGTGCAGGCACAGTGCCCAACTATAGTCCTTATGATTTGGTACTGAACAAAGTACAGATCAGAGTTTTTTTTGCAGCATCAGGTACAGATGCACTGAGGAGATTCAAGGATTCAAGGATTCAAGGATTGTTTATTGTCATTCCAACACAAGTTAAACATTAGATGGAATGAGATTAGCTACCCTGGTCCCGGTGCAAGCCCAAATAAGAATAAGTATAAAAAGTAGAATAAGTATAAAAAAAGTAGAATAGTACAAAATAAACAAGATAGAATAAGCAAAAATAAGCTAGTGCAAAATGAGTGGATAAATATAAATAAACAGAATAAATAGGATTACTGCAATGAAAATAGAGGTATGACAATGTACACAACATATGACAAACATACAACAGCCAATATCTCTTGTGGTTTTGTAGAAAAAAATGCATTGTGTTCACATAAGTATTGAAAATGTTCAGACAGACAAGTTCAGGCTTCAAAACTTTGCTGCTTGCTTGGTGAGAGAAAAAAATCTCCTGGGATTTGATGATTTTCGCCAAATAAAAAAGTTCATCCTCTTGTTTTCAGGTGGTGTCCTTGTTGCTGTGTCAGGGAGCCGACCCCAATGCTCGAGACAACTGGAACTACACTCCGCTCCACGAAGCTGCTATCAAGGGCAAGATAGACGTCTGTATAGGTAAGAGCGCGAAAAAAACATTGGCTGCAAATACTGTGAGCTAAGGAAAGACAAGTGTGTGTGTGTGTGTGTGTGTGTGTAGTGTTGTCTGTAATAACTGAGCAGCAAGGAAGTCTGATCCCATAGTGAGCGTCTGTATGTTTACAATAAATGCTCCGATGATTGGAGTTTTCCTCCTCTCGCTGTCTGTTGACCCAGTAACACAAACATTACTGGTTGCCACAGTGATTCCTAAAGTTGCATCGTTCCCTTGGGTACAATAAAAGCCAGCGCGTCCTCTGTGATGTTTCTAAATGTGTTTCATCCATCGCGGTGGTTATGCTGTGGCAAATGTTTCAATATGAAAGTCCCTGTTGGGTTTTGAAGTCTACACTTTGTGTGTATATAATATCTCCTTCTTAGCCCCTCCAAAGTTGCAACCTGGAGTTCTGTATAATCACACAGTAATTTTAGAAGCTGTCATAAACCACCCACAGACTGTATGCTATTATTTTCCATTGAGCATAAAGCAGCAAATAACCTGTAAATTGCAGTTGCAGCATTACTGCTTATTCTTAAACCCACACAGGGAATAAAAGAGCATTGATTTCTTTGTCTATAATAATATATACAATATACGAGCTCGCACAAACGTAGGTTCCATTTTTAAAAAGTGAAACAGCACCATAGGCTCAGTTCAGAGAGGACAGCAGCGGCGGCAGTTGATTTTTAAAGGTGAACTGAAAAATGGAGTGACCATGTTACCGATCCCTGAAGAAAAAATCTCAAGTGGACAAGATGCGCCACAGCAAGGAAGCTGTCGGAATGGTAAAGTTTCGGGATAATGGAAAAGCATTGCCCATTGCAAGCAGCTATAATGGATGACTGGGATGACAGTCGGCGTCATTTTGCTGCCAGCGTTGTTCCTACAGTAGCTGCTTCCGCAGAGCAGCAGGGGGCTTTGTGGAGCTGAGCATCACTGTGCACAAACTTCACCCTCTTGTCAGGCCTGAGACCAGTTATCGATTCATCAGTAATTCTGAATGACACAGTTGAAGCAAAAGAGCTTCATTCATACTTGAAGTTGATTTTCAGAAGTTTTATTTGTAACATTTAAAAGCTGTTGAAAAGAAGACTTTAGAAATATGACAGAAAATTCAGACAGTATAGAAACTTCATTTGAACACGCTAGAATTCAAAGAGAGGATGTAATTGACGCGTTATTTTATGGCCATCTCGGCTTGACATCTTATATAGTACATTTGGTGTTAGGAAAATTGCCCATCATCACCAACAGTACAATTTCGTCTATTTCCATGACTGTCTCATCACCTTGACAGCCTCCTATCTAAGCCAAGAATCGTTCTGCAGAAGCAGGATGTGTTGTAACGACAACTTCTTTAATGGCCTGTCATTTGCAGCTGTTTGGATATTTTCTGATCTTGCTGGGTCCTCTAATACGACTTACTTACAGTGCTAATTTGACATGTTTTCGTCTGCTGGTTTCCTTCAGCGGGACTTCAAGCTCCGTGGCGCTGAGCTCTTCTTCTCACTCGTTTTCAAGTAGGCAACCTGCCCACAGACAGAGGAGAACAGACAGCCTCATGGAGATTTAGTCGGTTTAATTTGCTTATAATAAAACTACACAAACATGCCTCTCGCCCCGCGCAGGTGGCACTCCTCAGGTTGAAACAAGCAGTTTATAAGCCTGCCGGTTGCACAAGCAAACCTCACAGAAAAACAGAAAAAGAAAAAGAGCTCATGCATGAATGTCTTGGAGTTGCAAACAGCAGGTTGTACAGAGGGTGCCACCACTTCTCCAAACACTCAGCACACTTAGGTGTCGTGTGCGCCACAACAATGTTACAGTGACATTCAGGTGCTTGCATCAGTGAAGGACATGGACAACTCAAAGTGCTGTCACACACTTCTCTGGTTAGCCCAGTAAGCATGACTGAGTGCCGTCATGTCGCAGAGAGCCTCCTCCCTCTGAAAATAGAGTGCAAACCATTTTGTGAAGCACGAGGTTGATGAGTCCAGGTTACAAAGGCAAATACTTTTAGGTCACATTACCAGTTTGTGAGATCATTTGAAAAACTGGAGCCTTCACTGTCAAGTAACACAGTTCCCCTTTGGCACGAATAATCATTATTCTCAAGTGCTAGATGTAAGTGTCCTCACTGCAGCAACAGGGGGATGGGATGTTTTTCTTCATTACCATATGACAATAAGATAACTGACAAAATGTAAAAAAAATAGTAGTGCACTGAAGTGATCTGAAACCAGCAGATGTAAGAAAAGTCTGAAATTGGTGGGAGATTATCTGCAATGATGTTGAGTAAACATGGCTGGTAAAGAGATATCACCCTTTGAATAAAAAAGAATGTATGATTAAGGCCTCAGCTCTGTAATGTTGTTTCTATCTGTTTCTTTTATGAATATCTATTTTGACCAGGTCTTTGTAAGTCATATAATGCAGCACACATAATTTAGATTTTATTCACTTGCATTGAGTGCTGAAAATCAGTACTCAGCTAGTCAACCGGTGTGGGTGTGCAGCCTATAAAGCTTTTAAACAATTTCCTGATGAGTCCAGTGGCTGAGCATTTTCACTGAGGGTAAACCTCTGAGATAGACCTCCACAATCACAATTTCTTTTGTCTAAACAGCATTAAAAGGTTAAAGGTTTGACTTTGTTCTGTCTTCATGTTTTGTCTGCTGTCCTCTCTCCACGTGCAAACCAAGGCATGTAAACAAAAGTCACGTGACCTGTAGCAGCTTTCTTTTTTTTTTTTTTTGGGCGCTCCGAGGTTTGGTCGCCCTGCCAGGTCAGAGATTTGGCAGCAGGACGAGAGTCAAATCAACTCTGATTCGACTGTAACTTTCAGCTCAGCGCTGTGGATGCTCTGCCCTCTCCCCTGGTGTTCGGACAACTTGAGCAAGAAGTTAATCTCTTATTACCAAACTTGCATCTCCTCAAGCTCGTAGGCCTGGAGAAAATCTCCTCAACAAACTTTGGGATAAGAAGATCTTGGAAATCCTACGGTAGCCAGATGATTGGCTCTGAGTTTAAAAAAATAAAAACATCCGCCTCCATAAATGACATTTCAGCTCAATTCGTCTGTGTCCTCGCTGCTCTTCAATGTAATTTTACTGGTTATTATTTTGATTTGAGACTCCATCAAATGTTAACTCTATGAATAACAGAAAATAGTGAAAATCCCAATATATCAGTACTTCAGGTGAGGTCTTCTGATAATTAACTGCCAAAAACTCAAAGATGTTGAATTTACAACAGTGTCAAACAGAGAAGTCCTCACAATTGAAAGGCTGAAAGCAGCGAATGCTTCCTTAAAAAATAACTGAAAAAATGACTATGAAACGCACTGTTGAAAATTTTTTTATTGAACTGATAGTTTCAGCACTTCATTTGGTGCAGACACGTAGTCAGTTTCAGATGTTCAGTGTGTTTATTTGTTGCCACAGGGATTTTGGCAAAATTGCTCTGCACAGGGCAAATGTTCTGCAGCTCTGCTTTCAGACACGGGTTCCTGATCTTTATTATGTAGGACGGAGGTTTGACTTTTGCCCAAATAAGCGCCGGCGGCTCTTTGCATAAACGCTCACTTGTGTAAAACTGGCAAAAATCCGCTAAAGTGTCTGTATGTAAATTTAGACCATCTAAAAGCCGCCCTCACTCGCTCTTGCAGAGAAGCTTTTACTGTGAAGCAGCTGCAGGAAGTGTCTGCGTAACATTGTACCCGTCTGCTGCCTTTTATCCTTCAGAGGCACTTTGCCCCCTCCCTCCAGCCCCCCATGATGATTTTTCCCCATTTGAACATCTCCCCTCAGATGACACGGGCTGAAAAAAAAACCTGGTACTGAGTTTATCACAGTTTTGCGCAAGTTACTTACCGAATGCAGATGGTCATAAGATAACCGTTGCAAATCTGACATTGTCCTGAAAACTAATCCTGTCCAGAGAGGAGATTTAGGGCTGTTCCGAGAGGGCTTTCGTAGGTATTACAGTCGCGCCATGCCCATTAGAGCACAAGCTGAAAACACAAAATTAGACAGTTGACAAGCACAGATGAATTAGGAACGTTAGTACAGGACGGATCGGCAGATTTACAAACTGTTCCAACCTTTTTTTTTTTTTTTTCAGTGTGTTTTGCTGTGTTGGCTGTGCATCAGACTGTAATTTCTCTGTCTGCCTCACTATGGGCATATCTTTACTCTCTCACCGTTGGGTATCTGTGTGTGTGTGTGTGTGTGTGTGTGTGTGGGATTGGTGCAGAGCTAAATCATATTTTTGTTGAGGGGTGAGTGGGTGACTAAGGTCTGCGTCAGTGCTGGGGCAGAGACACACACACACACACACACACACACACACACACAGCGTCTCACACACAGAAACCTGGTTATCTCCTCCCTGCTGCTGGGGCTGAGCGGGGTACTTTGAAGAGTACACAAGTCAAAGGGCATGTGCACCGGGAACTGCTCAGCAATCACAACAGCAGGCAGCGAGATAGAGAGGAAGGCAGCCACAGTATTGACACTAGCCCCCTCAAAAGAGCTTATTTACCCAAAAGAAAAAAAAGGAAAAAAAGAAACTGAGCACAGGCAGAGTTTGTTATTCAGATCATACCTGTTCAGTAGACGCATGACTCTGCCCTCCTCTCTTTTCTCCTCCCTTTGTCATCTTTTCATCTTCTCCATTTTCCTTTCCTCTCCCCTCTCTCATCTCCTCTCCTTCTCTCTCATGTTTTCTCTTCCTTTCTTCTTTCCTCTCTCCTCTATTTTCTCCTTTCTTCCCTTTTTCTCTCTTCTGCTTCCCTGCCCTCTCATTATTCCTCATTCTTCTCTTCCTTTCCTCTCCTCTTCTTTCCTCTCTCCTCTCTTCTCCTTCAGTTTCTTCTCTTCTTTCCAATCTTTTGATTTCTTCTCTTTTACCTTATCCCCTCTTTTTCTCTAGCCTCTCTTCTCCTCTTTTCGTCATGTTTTCTCTTCTTTTCTGTCCTTCTTGTTTCCTCTCTGTTCTCCTCTTCTTTTTCCTCTCTTCTTTTTCCCTCCTCTTCCCAAGGCTCTTTTCTCTCCTTTCCCTTCCCGGCCTTTCTCTTCCTCCTTTTCCTCTCCTCTCTTTCCCTTTATCATTCTTTCTTTTCTTTTCTCCTCTCATCTCCACTCCTTCATTCTCATTGTTTGATTTCTTCTCTTTCCTCCTCTCGTCTTCTTTTCTTCTCTCATTATTTCTTTCTTTTCCTCTACTCTTCTTCACTCTCCCTCCTTTCATTTCTCCTCTCCTCTTCTTCTCTTCTCGCATTCTTTCACTTATTTTCTCTTCTTTCCTCCCGTCCTTCATTCTCCTCCTTCCTCCACTCCTTCTTTTCCTCTAATTTCCTCCTTTTTTACTACTCCCTGCTCCCTCTCCGTCTCTACCACACAAACACTCTTGTTTTGTTTTGCTTTTCCCTCCCCTCTTTTCGTCCTCTACCTCTCCCATCCTCTCTCTGGCTCCCCCCTCTGGCCTCCTCCTCCTCCTCCTCCTCCTCCTCCTCCTCCTGCTCCTCCTCCCCTCTCATCTCGCTCTCCGCTGCATCGCTCAGTCAGTCGGAGAGGCGAGAGTCTCTCTACTCGCACTGCCCGCCCGCCTCGTCGCTGCCTCCGCCACTGCCGCTGCTACCTCCCTCCATTAGCTGTAGCCACTCGTCTGCTCCCTCCCTCCCTCATTTTTATTTATTTTTGTTTATTTCCTCGGCTCACCCATGGCCCCACGCCCCCCTCCCTTCTCCCTCCATGGAAGTGTGATGTGTTTCGTTGATTGTCACATAGCCGCTTTGTAAGGTCCGCTGTTCCTCCGGCGGTGTTGTGTTATCGTAGCTCTCGCCGCTCTTGTTGTGGCATGTCTGTTTACATCAGCAGCATGGCTCGCAGGGCAGGGGCAGCCAGGGGCAGCCGAGGGAGCAGCGCTAGCAACAGAGGAGGAGCAGCTGGAGGAGGAGCAGGAGCAGGAGAGGAGGAGAAATGTGAAGCCGGACGTGCAGAAGCGTTGCCAGGAGAGCCGGGAGACACAACCAGAGGAGGAGGAGGAGGAGGAACGGGAGGGATAGCAGAGGAGCAAGTGGGGGAGAAAGGAGGAGGTTCAGGGAGGGCAGTTTATGGAGCAGGATGTGGTTCAGCGGCGGGAGGAGGAGCGGGAGCAGCAGCAGGAGGAGGACTAGGAGGAGGTGTATGTCGGGGAGTTTGCATGTCAGTCCAGGAGCTCAGCTACTGTCTGTGTCTGCCCTGTTGTTGTACAGTGTTACTGCAGCATGGAGCCGACCCCAACATCCGCAACACCGACGGCAAGTCTGCCCTGGACCTGGCTGAACCCTCCGCCAAGGCTGTGCTCACAGGTCAGTGTCCTGCCTGTAAATCTGTCAAACACACACACACACACACACACACACACGTCTGTATTTCTTTCTGCCCCCGCTCTCTGTGGCTCTGGAGCTGATTACTCATGTTTGTTTTCCTCCTTCGTACTGTCTTCTTTGCTCTCTGCCCTTTCACTAATCTCTTGTAATATTAATATTTTGCCTGCAACTTTCAGCCAACATTCATGTCCTGTCCTCCTTTTGCCCAAGGCTGCAGGCAGCATCACCCCCCCCCCTCGCCCTCCTTCTCCCACCCCCGTCAATCTATCACCCTCTTATTTTGCAAGGCTGTGCCGCTCATGTAACGCTTGTTATTCAGTCTTCGTGTCCAAGGCTGTCCACTCGCTGGCCACTACATCACAGTTTCTGCTTCTGTCCAAGGGTCAGGCGTGTGTCTGTGCTTTCTGTTCTGCTCTTTTTTTTTCTTTCTCCTTTTCTGGCTCAGGCTGCACTCATTGATTAGTTACTCGATAAACTCACTCTCTGTGGTGGATTTTGGTTTGCTTGCCTTTTTGTTTTTTTTTTTTACTTGCTTGCTCTTCTTTCTTTCTGTTATTTTTTCTGTCCTTCCCTCCTTCCATAATGTCGTGTCAAAACAATGACACAACAGACATTTACTGAGCATTGTTTCCTTGAATAGGCTATAGCACAATGCTGTGAATAATAAGAAATTGAAAATGTATTTAAATGCAATTTGAGACTATTGAGAACCCCACCCCCACCCCATCCATTACGTACTACCTCATGGGGAGCCAGGGAAAGCCTTCACCATGATCATTATCATTCTCACCATCCTCACCATCATTATCAGGTTCAGACCAGCACTGATACTTTTAGACTTGACGTGTCATTGTTACTTGTGTCATAGTTTGCATTCAAAGCTTAGTAATGTCTCACTTTTCACACCAGAACACTCAATATTTTCCCACAATAAAACTGCAGAAAGGGGCTTTTTTCACCCTTACAAGAAAAAAAAATCCATAAACTTGTTGTAGAGCTTTAGTGGCCAACATGGGACACTAAAACTTTGCAGGGAAACTCAGACTAATTACTGGTTCTTTCATTGTTACAAGCTCTTAAAGGCGGCAGGACTCATTACACCTACTCAGTTGTAGAGGAACCGCTGGGACACTGTTACAGCCTTTGAATGAGGAACTAATTAAAAATATATGTCTGTTAAATAAATCATTTTAAGTATTTTTTTGCTATTTCTCTTTGGTTGGGCAGCTGAAAGAACAGGCACAAAGAAACTTTCTGCAAGGTTTTCACGGCCTGATTATGTACTTCTCATCTTGGCCCTTCGTTGTATGTGTATGTGTTGGCTGATGAGATGTGAGTCCATATGTCACTTTTTCTTTAGATGGGAAAGGTGCATAGGGGCTTCATTGAACTAAATTTTTGTTTGCGGCAGCGGAAGAGTAAAGAGAATTTTAAATTTAAAATCTCTCTCCTGCGTTCACCGTGTCTCTGCGGGTATTGACACGGCTCTAAATCAGTTTACGCAGCACCACTTCTGTGTTTACATCATCAATTCCCCTTGTTAGGACTCTGTGGTAAATGAGATAAACCTCGAGATACCACAGCGAGGAGCTGCGCAGTGTCAAAACACGGGGAGGTGGATTTCGCCGCCTGTGAAAAACGATTGTCCTTCCCAGCTAGAATTAGACTGAGGTAGTTTGGTGCTAAAATGATTGAATAGTACTGCGTATGTGGCAGTTAGCCCCTTCACCCCATCTAGGCATCGCTCATTTTTACATACCAGTTTTATAACAGAGCTGTCATGGAAATGTGGTTTGTTTTTTAGCAGTAAAACTAGAAGATTTAGCCTAGGGGTCATTTAATAGATTTTAATGTGTTTGTGATTGAAAATTTAAAATAAATATTGCACACTTGATCAGGGTGACTAATAATGTAACCAACAGTGACAGACTTTGTTGTTGTGTTTTTTCTTAATCACAGAGCTGAGGTCATGACAGAGCATAAAGGATAGTTAAAATTGAGGTTCAAAAAAAGAGTAATAAATCCGTTATTTCTGAACACACAGACATGACACTATTTTATTTATTTATTTATTTATTTATTTATTTATTTGATGATGATTTTGGCAGATTAATGTCCACTGGCATCCAACTGGTTAGTGTTACCTTGCTGCATATCATCTCTTCTTCAGTCATCCACCATACTGGTCTCTGTGGTCTATCAGCTGATTGGCTGTTTCTTGAGTTAATGAGTGGGTTCATGCTTATATAACAAAATATAACAAAGTACTTTATTTTTTACAGATCAAACATTTAACCCATGTCTATGATATTCACAAAACGTAACTTTACTGGTATTGACTTTATTTCCTCTACTTCATATTGAGAGTAGCAGAGGAACTGAAGCATAAAAACCAACTTGGTGCATATTGTTTGGTTTGTGTTCAGTAGACACACAGCTGCTGGAAAAGTGTCCCCTCTTTTTTTCCACATTGTAGGTGGCAACCCGAAATGCTAACAGCGTGACTTACATTTTCTGAGGATTTCATATCTGGTGTCCAAATGTCTATGGCTAAATGTCCATAAATTCACCTAGAAGACATAGAAGAAGAGATACTACAGAATGCCTGAGAATCATCATGTTTTTAAGTTTACTTCAGTATACCAAGTCGCCCAGTGATGATTGTCTGTATATCGATGGGTTCACTGCAAATAGGAACTGCTAACCGGTAATTCTGCATACTTTTAATGATGCCAGTTTGCCAAAAGGCTAAAAACAAACAGTGCATTGGTCTCGATTATGTCTGCCCAGGTGTCAGACTTTGAACAAACCAACATTTTTTTGTGCTGTGAGAACCTGCTGAAACCAGCTTCAGGGTGCAGCACCTGCCTTCACCCATCACATTCATTTATGAGACAGGTTTTATCCCGGCTCACAGCGGGGCAAAGGTCGTTCCTCACCAGTGACCTACTGAGCGTTGATTTATTTTTAAAATGGAAATAAATTTTAAGCAGGTGTGTCCACTGCCTCCTCGAAGAATCTTAAACCTCTATAATGATGATTTGGTATTAAAACATGATTTAATGCACAGAAAATAGGGGCTGTAACAGACATTTTTTTACAACATTTCAACTTGTAGAAGGGAAAGCTCAAGTGTATTTAATAAAATGAATGGTGGCTCCTTGGTGGTTTAAGTGATTCATTAAGCTGTACTAAAGAGCCAGCAGGCACAATACCAGGGTAGTGGAACTGGATCACCTAACTGGAATGCAGCCTAAATTATTATGAATCATTATTATTATTAATTTCACCCAAAATGTTTTCTGGACTAATTAGAAGGTCATCAGAGATAAACACTGAAAGTCTGGAGTGCTCAAAAAACACACAAAATGTGGCTGAACCCTCATTGATTAGCCGAAGCCTTCGACGAGCAGCAGATGGGCACGTTTTGAAATTTTAATGGAGAAGACAACAACGAGACATTTTACAAGGACGGCTAAATGTTATCTTCCATTCTCAACATCTGCCATTTCCAGAGGCGTCCAGCGATGCGTTCAGGTGAAAATTGGCAGTTAATGGAGAAGCGAGTTGATCCGTAACAGCAGCGCTCTGACTCTCCCCGCCATCGGTCCCCTTTTTTCCTGCAGTGGTTGTTTTGCATTCTTTCTGTGGGTCAGACAGAAGACGAATTTACCGCATCTTATTAAGAAAGTGAAAAATGCTTTTAATGGCTGGCACTAATTACCTAAACTATCGTCCTGTTACATTGTGTTTTCACCCGGAGCCACCCTGGAGTGATTCCACTGTTGTAATTACTGTTGGCAGCGATGCAATGAACGCAATGCTCTTAAAGACAGTTTTATTAAAGCTGGCATAATCAGGTTTTTAAATCCTCTTTCCAGTAAAAAGAGTGTAAATGTGGACATGTATGATTTGTTTATTTGTTGCTGCCATATATACATCTTCTACAGTGACACCCTGCAGGAGCCTCCCCTCCCTGTCCTATATGTTCTGCGTCTACAATATGGAGGTTCTGCTCTATTCCTCATCTCTGCCGCAGCCCAGCACAGCTCTCAGCCTCGGTCCGCGGTGATGGAAGTTTATATTGACCCATAAATTAGCTCCGCTGCCCTGCCACGTCCGACAAACTGCTCTCAGAAATGATGGACTCTGTTCCCTGTTAGCTGGAGTTGTGAAACGGAAAGACAGAGGAAAATCAGTCGTTTTTCAAAGCAGCTTCAGACACCGCTCAGACAGCATTTTAATGAAGTTTTTTTTTTTTCGCAATACATTTTGTTTTCCTGATCAGGGCGAACATACGTCAGAATAGGGCAGGGCGGTGTTGAATGTCAGGTCTTCTGATTTTTACACGCAAAACTAAGGAATCGTCTGTCACACGTATATAGGACAGTACTTCCCACATAGAGAACCTGATGACAAAGGCCTGAAGTGTTTCTCGACACTCTTTGCAAAAGCACAACGCGGTAGTAATTCAAATTAGCATGTACAGTGTTGCCCATCAGAATGTGCTGTTGCAATACCAGCAGCGCAATAAATAAGCAATTAAGTCTAATAGAAATGTAAATTCTTCAAAGCCTCATTACTCTACTGTGATCTGGTGGTGTAAATGCTTAAAGAGTTCCAAGTTAATTATATTGTTCCCTATCGGGTTACGACGGAGGGCATGCAAAGATTTGGTACGAGATTAGCCATCGCTCAATGGTCTCTGGCTCCTAGAGCTAAATTCGAATATCCTGCAGTAAGTGGTGTTTATCAGATGTTGGACCTGAGCTGGTGTGGAATGGTGGACAAATTAGCCTGTTGTGATCAACCAAAGTCATTTTCAGTGCTCCTTATCGCATGGTTGATGAGAGAGTGTGCATTTTGCGTAGCCTATATAATCAACTGTGAATGACTGCTTGAATGACAACGCTCATTGGCTGTTTTGATGGACTGTTTTCCTTTAAAGCCAGTATAAAGCACACTTTTATCTGAACTGTGGAACTTCTGCTGAACAGCGGCTGCAGTGACCACATGTGACAAATAACAGGATGACGGCGTACGGGCCGGGTTATACAAGAAAAGAACTGATTTGTGCGACTTCTTGTCCGTGACATGAGAGTTTTATCAAAAGCAGTAAATATCCCAAATATCTGGCTGCAGATAAGTGATGGAGAGAAATACCCAGTGATGATGTGAAAAGCCCCGGAGGCGCTAACTTAGGAAACAAAAAGGATCACCAGGAGGATTTTTTGTTACATCCTTCTTTCCTGTCGTTAATGATTGATCTTCCCCCGGCTGCAAAGCAGCGATTAGGACACTTTCATCAAGTTGTTTCTGCCCTTGACAATTCTCCCTCTTCTCCCCTCATCGCTCCGTCGCTGCCTCTCTTCACTCATCAATTACGGCGTTGTTTAATGAGCTTGCGAGTACAGCATGTACTTCATTCGCCCGTCATCCTTACATCAGCTTGGGCGTCGCTTTCTCTCCCGTTCACACGTCATCTATAGTCTTTGTCCTCTTGCCCCCTGCTGTCTCTCAGCCCTCTTGAGCCCCACGTTGATCAGCCTCTCCATCTTTTCCCCGTGACGTTTGTCATTTATTCTCTGTCTACTCTTCACTTCAAATGTCTCACTCTGCCTTTGTCCTCTTTAAATCTCAGACAGTAATGTGATTCCAGTGTGTGTAGTACACATGGATCAGCTGTTGGCACGTCAAAGTCATCGACCTCCGTCAAAACTGTGCAGTGTCAACGTGGAAGTGTTGGTGCTGAGGGTTGAAGCTGTTTGTCTACTAAATTTCAACCATCTACTTAAAGATCCTACTTACAAACATACTGGTGAAACATAAGCTCTGTGTAATTTAACTGATGGAGGTAATTTATGTGGTAATCTCTCTGAGATTAATTTTCTCTGGTATTAATCGCCCAATGTTGACTTTGTCTGCATCTTTGGGATTATGCTGTCCCATCTTTGTTTGGTTTCGTGGCAAATAGAAAACAAACCGCAACGACGTGGCTGTTTTTCAAAGAACACCACCTGTGGATGATGAAGAAACTTTAAAGATGTTACTTCAGCCTCGGCTACACGACAGAATGAGTGACAGGTGCGTGGGTTGAACTTTGGAGCCACTGAGGAGGGCGCGACTAATCCTAGGCTTATCACACAAAGGTGAAAAGGTTACATGCTGTTTAAAGTCTTTACAACTTTATTATAAGAAACAAACAGTATTGCATGATAAATGGAAGCAGTCAACTTGAATATCCCTCACTATATCGCACTTCAACTTTCGCAGCTTCACTCTTTTTTTTTATATGCAAGCATGCCTAAATATATATTGCGGCTTTTTTGCTGGTTCATGGATTTCTGCGGACAATGGGTCTTTTTATTTCTGCTACATGCTTTCACAGTTGGTTTGCCCAGTTGATTTCATACACAGGACGCTATTGGCGGATGGCTGAGAAGCTACCCTGTTTATAAGGGCTTAAAATATATAAAAATATAAAAATAACCATATAAACATATGGTTTCTACTTCGTGGGGGGATCGCTGTACAGGCTTTTATGGAACAAAAGTCCACAGCCATGCTAGCAGCTCTGTGGAGCAGACTCAGTGGTACTTTGAGCTAAATGCTAACATCAGCAGGCTAACGCGCGCATAATAAACCACCTTAGTAGTTTAGAGTGTTAACATTTGGTAATTAGTGCTAAGCACAAACCACAGCCAAGGCTGGTGGGAACTCTTAACAGCTGGTGAAGACGACAGAGAGGCATCAAAATCCCGTTGACATTTTAGAACAGTGCTAATTACTGAAGATCCAGCTTTGGAGCCAAGCCAAAATGTGTGTCAGCTGCCGCAACTAATGATTATCGATTATTAAACTGCCGCCTCAGTTACTAGTTCTGTGTCAGAAAATGGCAAAAAGAAAAGATTATCGACACTTATTAAACTGTCCAGTTAGCCTAAGTCGACGTCTTTACATTGTGTCAGAAAATGGCAAAAAGAAAAGATGTCACACTTTCCCAGAGCCTAAGTCGAACAACAACTTTACATTTCCAGATGATTGTTTTGAGTCAACAACAACCAAAGATGATATATTTATAGTGATGTTAAACAGAGAACAGCAGGAAATCCTCTCATTTAAGAAGTTGCAAGGAGAAAATGTTGGGCATTTGAACGTCATCTGGTTAAATTGTTGGTTGATTTTCTGTCGCCAAACCGATTTATATTGATTAGACCATTACCATACGATACTTTATGCCTGAATGCACCAAGAAAAAGTGACTCGAGATCAGTAGATTATGGGATACTGAGCTAGAGATGATGTACCTTTCTCAAAAGACATCTGCATTTCTCTGCTGCTTTCGTCTGTCTCTTTGGAGTGAGACAACATTGTCTACCTATGATTGATTTGGTCTTGAGTTATGATTGATTTGGTCTTGTGAAGGAGACTGGCAAATGTGGTCTTTGAAGGAGACTGGGGGGGGGGGGAGGGCTACAAGGTACTGTGTGTTCCTTTTTGGCTGTGCTGGCATGCTGCTTGTTATGAAGCAACGAGGGCACGGAAACCTGCTGAAATGTGTGTGCATGCAGTATGAGAGGCAGCAGAAATGGTGTGCATGCGAGTATGTTGAGGCAGCAGGGACGAAGTTGAATCCTTATCAGCTGATGATCAAACAGCACCAGGTGCTAGAGAAACATTACAGAACCCTTTTCCATTTGATCAAACAGATGTGTGCATGCCAGCCACAACAAGCCATATGAAATATGGATATATTAGTACAGTAGAGAAACATTACAGGGTTGCTTAACCCTTTTCCATTTGGCTTATGTTACCATGTGGTAACAAGCCATATGTTCATTTACTGGATATATTAGAAAGTACAGTCAACTTAAATAGGGTTGCTTAGAAAACTGCTTACCCACATGCGGTATGTTCATGTGCTGTATGAAAGTGTCTTAAATAGTAGAAAACTGCACCCACATGTTTTGAGTACACCCATAAAGCACAACATGATATGGAGAGGGTCATTTCATTACTTTGCCTTACAGATACGGAGGAAATGTGCTGCTCTGGTTTTGACAGGCCTAACCCATATAGCTTACACAACATGGACAGTGGTATGTTCATAAAGAAGGGGGGGGGGGGGGAGAATTTCAGGATTATAAGAAGCTGTATGAAAGTGTCAACTTAAATAGTAGAAAACGGAGGAAATGCCTTTCTGGACCCACATGCGCTATATAGTGCGGGACACTGCTCTTTGGTACACCCATAAAGCACAACATGATATGGGAGGGTATTTCATTACTTTGCCTTAGATACGGAGAAATGAATTATTATTCAGGGGGGATAATAATTATTCCCGTATTCATCATTGCTGCATAATAAAAGAGCGGGAAACACTGGGATTAGGGATAAATGGAGATGGAAGAGAGACGAGAACAGAGAGAGTGAGAAACAGAGTCCATTAGCTGCTATTAATTACCTCTGATTGGTATTCACAGACTAGCTGCTTCTGAGCCTCAGAGAGATCAATTCTCCACTCTGGACCTGGAGGGATAAATGAGATGGAAGAGAGAGACAGTCAACACACACTGCCATTTACACACACACAAACTGCTTCTGACACACACACACGCACACACACAAACACACACACAGCTTATTCCTTTGGCCTCTCTTGTTTTAACTCCTTACTCACACTTTTGCATACAGATTCCCATTCTGATTTAATTTACTTTCCAGGCAAGCTAAAATGTGGTGTTTCTACATGACTTTTTACAGTTGTTCCAGTACATAGGCTGTGTCATATTCAATGCCAACGTGATCTCACAGTGGCACTTTTTTGCCATTTGCTTTAGGTTAACCAATCAGACAGCAATACATAGCAAGTTTTGAACCCAAGATGAGGTTTAGTGTAAGTTGTCCATCTTTCCGAAGCATCGTTGCCCCTTCTGACATGATAGTATTGGATTATCTCCTTTTAATTGGCCTGCTAGGCTCCCGACCTCGTCTGGCATGTGCCCAGCATTATCAAACGTGTTTTATGTTTTCATAGAGGGTGCGGCGGAATGAGCTGAATTGTCACTTGAAGGAAATTACCGCAGGTAATCAGACAAAATGTTGACTAGTGCGCTGTAGAGCCTGATGTTATGTCTCGTTGTCTCGCGCGCTAAAGATGCTCACTCAAGCTGATGAGAACATGATGACCCTCTCACTTGTTGTCACTTAGGTAAATTCCAGTGTGAGCATTAGCACGAGTACAGCAGGTGGGAATCTGAGGATGTGAATTCTAAATCGGTATCGACAAACCAACCATGTTGTCAGCTTTGCTGTTCAAATTGATCTCAGGGAACAGAATAAGAACATCTCCATTGCCACTGTAAAGATAGCCTTTCATCCTCCTGTCTCTTTTTATTCTTTTTGATGCAAACGCACACACATGTACACACAGTGTTGCTTAGTATGGGTCTGAAAGTGCAAGGTATAATATCTGGGTGACCTTTTACCGGTCTGCTGCTGACAGACAGGTGAGTAAAGGTCCAGGATCCCCCTCTTGCTCAAAACAATGGACCATAGGATACACAGGAGGTGTGATACATCAGGGCGTGTGGTTAGATCCTTACATGAAAGCAGCTGAGAACAGCAAAGGAAACATTACGAGTAATGATAAATGGGAGTTATGTATACAAAATTTTTTCCCCATTATCTTTTCTTGATGAATCCTATTACTTTTAGTAAAGCAATGACCTAGTTGCTCCATGAAAATCAATTGACTCATTATGTCTCCTCTTATTAATTCTGTAAAGCAGGTTTGAACATTTTCAGCTTTGGTCGAATTAATTTCCCAAATTGAATAAACAAAGCATTAGTCTCACTTAAACAGGCTGAGCGGACAAAGTTGGCCTCATGCTTGGATTTAAAACTCTGCTTGAGCAGAACTTCAGAGACTGTGACGTCTGGACTTTATTGTCTTGTTCGTAAAGTATACGCTGTTTAACAGAGACAGCCTCACTCAGTGTTGGCTCGGACATGACATTTACAGCGTCTTCCCCATATGGTGTGCGTTTTCAGCTCCGTGTCCAGCTGTAACTTGGATCTTGCGCCGTCCCCGGTCTGCCACAACAACGGAGAGTGCACAGTACTTGACGAGGCTGAGTGAACAAATGCAGAATTAAACAACTTTAAACATGCTTTTTCTTTTTTTGCCAAGAACTCCCCCTCCTGTCGTCTTGTCCTAGTTAGCGTTTTATCCTCAGGAATGAGTTACAGACAGCGGTAATAAGCTGTCAGCGAAAAGAATCTCCGGCTGCGAGGATGTGCTGATACGAGAGGGGCGAGGAAAGAAAATGATCTCCAGAGAATAAAGTTTGTCTCAACAGTCCTGCTTTGCTGCAACGCAGATGCTCGTTCCTCTTGTTGTTTCCATTTAGCTATTATTTCTATATCCACAGAGCTTATAAGGTGGTTCCCTGTCACACCTAAATCAGTAGGAGGATATCTTTGCGAGTGTGCCGTTTGGTTGGATGATTTTGGACAGAGGCGCGATCATCTACTTGAAACTGCGGCTTCACCTTCCAAACATCTACTGGACTGACAGCGGTGCCCAGGACAACACCGGGACTCTGTGCTCAGCCACCGTACCGAGAAGTTGCGTTGAAGAGTGCTCGCGAACAGGAAATTCTCCCAACGTTTCCCACCGGGAAGTTGGCTCAGCAGAACTCAACTCGACATGATTTAAAAGGACGGCTAACTCTTAAATGTCATCTTAACTTTTCCCAGGCTCGCTTAAAGTGAAACAGTGAAGTCATGTGCTGTGACTGGGATTTCTTCCCGCTGGGATCATCTGGGTGGAAACCTTGAAGATAAGCGTGAGATTGTAATCCCACGTAGGGTGGCATTTACAGCTTCAGTCAGCCAACTTTTGACCCCGGACATAGACGCACACCCCGGTCACCGCAGACAGTGCAGTTAGAAAACAGGTGTGAACAGCTCCGTGACACAGACTTATAGATGGGTGCTGATAAGAATGGAGGTCTTAAAAACTTAGGAGATGACTCAACCTGTAACTTTGGCTGAAGGAGACGCCACCATCAGAGAAACAAAGAAACATGCTGCCTCCCAAGTGCTGTGATCTGTGACATTAAAAAAAATCCTTCAAATGACATCTGAACACCCAAAGATTAAGTATGCCGGATTTTATTGAACTGTCTGGAGAAACCAGCTGTTAAGCAGAGGGGTCAGCAGGTTCAGCAGACTGGATATGGCTCAGCAAAACCAGCGATCTGAAAGGAATCATCTGCATCGATAACTGCAATCTGTTCCGTCTTCTCAGGTCGGATGGCCTCAGCCCAAACAGATCTGGAGTCTGCGATGCATGTCAGCCAGGCCAAAGACGATGCACCCTGACACACAGCAGCCCTTAGCACAGGGATAACAAAACACCACAGCCTCTGTGTCAACCTGCTGAGAACCAGCTCATGAATCAGTCCTCCCATTCACTCCTCCCCTCAGTATCCGCTCACCACTTTTTGGGATTCACTGACAAAATGGCAGAGCTGTTTCTTTCTTTTTTTTAATGTTTGAATGCATTATAGAAAGCAATTTGAATATGAAATGTGCTATACAAATACGCTCCCCTTGCCTTCGCCTTTTGTACAGTATCCATGTCGTCCTGTCACAACTGGAACTGGTACTAATCCCATTTATTTCACAGCCAGAAGGGTTTTCATCTGTTGGAATCAATTAAGGTTTGTGTCCACCCTTCCGCTGCTTCTCGAGCTAGCCGCGGCAAACTGAAGCTTTGGGAAGCGTTTGTCCCTGCTCCTGCTGTTGCTGTGTAACGAGAGAAAGAGAGAGAGAGAGAAAGGGGAAAGAAAAAAAAAATGAAGCGTGGTGTACTTTGACAGAAATTGTGTGTGCTCACGTGTTTCCATTAAAACTGTATTCCTGCCACGCTGGGTGTTGAAGACGTGCTGTCAGCAAGCACTTCCACTCTATTGTAAATAAAGAGAAAAAGAAAATTGTTGCTTTGAAGAGAGGTCCTCGGTGGGCAGGCGGCTTTAACATTGCAGAAAATTAGCCCGCACGTTCTATCACAAGGGCTAGGAGAAACTGATGAGAGGTTTAGAAGATTGTGAGGGAGGTGAATGAGGTGAGGGGGAAGAGAGAGAGAGTGTGAAAGTTTAGGAGAGGGAGAAAATGAACAAGAGAAAAGTAAGGAGGAAGATGATGTGGGAGAAGGGAACAAATTCAGCGAGTGAAAGGAAAGGGGGGAATGGGGGGGGGGGGTTGTGTAAAGATGACGATGTGCACCAGCTTTGGCGTGACGGACGAACCGAGAGATGGATTATTGCGACGTAGAGTGACTGCAAAGAAAGTGGATGAGGGGGCAGCCCTGATGGGTGTGTATATGTTAACAGCCTAATCATGGAGACAAAGGACCGCTGTAACCGCTCTGAAGGCTTCGTCCTGCTAATGCAGCGGGAGCAAAGGCAATCTCAAGCACCTGTGTGCACCTTAGAGCGCCTCAGTGTGTGTGTGTGTGTGAGAGAGTGTGAAGCTGCAAGGCCAAGTGTGTAGCTTTCTTTCCCTCTTATCACTGACATGCTCATTGATTACCAAGGTGAATGCTGTCCGATTGGTCCCAAGTGATGAACGAGCCCGAGCCCCATTTCCAAAATGATGACCTCGCAAGAGAAGCACAACAAAGTGACTGTTTTTCTCTCTCTCTCTCTCTCTCTCTCTCTCTCCCTCCAATTTTTTTTTTTATTTCGCCTGTGTGATGCACTTCCAAGGTTCCCTCACCCCATTTGGGCCATTTTCCTGCAGCTGAAATTGCCTAGTTTTCCACACGGCTGCACAGCTCCACAACACTCAGCGAGTTAGCGAGGGCAGTCGGCCACTCTGCAGGAGTAGGCTGACAGAATTTGGTTAATGAACTCAACTAAAGTAAAGGGGGGTAAAATAAAAAAACAAGCACATGCTAATCCGTATCCCCCGGATGTGGAAGTGGAAGGCTCGGATGAATTAAACGCTCGCCCCCATGATAAGGCTAACGCTTGCTTGAAATGTGCGCACGTGCTGGCAGTTCTAAACGCCAAAGAAAATGTCAGAGTTTACCGAATATCTGCTTTGAAATTAAACAGATTGCAGCGTGCGTTGCCTTGAAGGAACTGCGGAATGGTTTATTAATCATCGAGGAATACAAAACGACTAAATGAAGCTCTTTATCCTCGGGACGTGTTCTTATCCATTTTAAAACGAGAAAAAATTATTGAAATATTGAATATACACCCTGTGAAAAGGCTACCGATGGAAGTTACTACATATTCGGGGAACGTTTCAGTAACAGTGTTTTCATTATCTGTCATGAGTCACCGCGTGGAGCCGGCTGGACCCGCCTGTGATCTTGGCGGACCGCTGAGGATCAGATGCAGAGGAACGAGCCGACTGTTGTTGTTGTTGTCGTGTTTCTCCTCGGTTGTTGCGTGACTCCTGCTTGCGTGCCACACACTCAGGACAGCTGCAATATGATCTAATCGTATACATATTAATTTGTCCACAGCTAACTTTGTTGTCTAGCTCCTTCCTGTCCTTTGTGTCTGTCTAACAAACGGCAAAGGGAATTCATCCTGATGCTGTTGTGCCTTTCTCAGGTATGCTAACTAGTTTCCTGATACCATCATGAATTAGCATTTGTTTTGTTTTTATTTCAAGTGTTATCTGAGGATGCTTCTCACCACCCTCAGGGGCAATATTGCTGTTGGAGAAAGAAAGTTTAAAATCATTGGAAGTTCTTCCACTCCCGACTCAGACAGTGGAGTTGTTTTTGCTTTTCTTTTGTTCTTTTTTTTTACATTTAGTAAGAAGGAGTCATATGTTCCACTTGAGGTCTTAGAGAAACCAATTAGAAAAACCAGATCCAGAATTCTCTCTGCTGGAGTGAGGCCTGCCTAACAATGCACGTCATTTCTTATTGCTCTGCATAGATCATTTTTCTACATCTATCTCTATGAAAGCAGCAAAACATAAACTATGGCCATAAGAATATAATGTAGGTGCTGATTGTTGTTCATCATGGCAATTTTACTCACTTTGTTCAGCATCTCTTTAATACCCGTACACACATCTAGTTGGGTGGGCACCTGAAGAAAGCATGTAGAGAAGAAAACCCAACTGAACACACCCTGGCTCACCTCTGGCTACGCCCACAGTAGACTGTAATTGCTCCAGACTGCAAAAAAAAAAAACAGAAACACTTTAAATAAAGTAATTTGGCCGTGCCCACTCAAGGTTGCAAGCCGACGTGCACTGACATTGAATCATGATAAATTACAGACAGTCCGTCCTTTGGTTAAGAGACATACGCTACGACAAAAGAATCCTGATTCTTTACAAAACCCAGCAAAGCTAAAGAGGGTGGAGTGGGTGGCCAAAAAACACAGTTAATCCAGAGCAGCTCTCTTTGGTGCACTGTGTGAAGCAATTAATCACACAGTGTAAGCGGAGAGAGCGCACAAGGTAAGCCGAGCCAGCCAGCAAAGGGCCCAAACACCAGCTTTTATAATTTCTGCTCACCTCCCATTTACTTAATCATTTATTTATTTTCACTTTTGATTGGTCTCAGCGCGCACAGATCCACTTACAGGCTCAGCAGTTGTGACCTTGCTGAGGTTATAAGTGGATCGCTCAACTCCTGACTCAAAGCCAGTTGTTGTATAACAGAGGATAAACTACTTCTACAATAAATGATATTTGATTTAAACACACACACACACACACAAGCAGACAGCTGGGCACTGAGGCGACTCATGGTCCAGTCAGTATCAGTCAGCATCGTCTGTACAACCACTTGGTACACACACACACACACACACAAAACACACACATACACATAAAGACACACACATACACACCACACACAGTGACACGCACACACACAGAGTACGCTCGGTCCTTGCTGCATGGTCAAGATATATATAGGATTATGACTATCTGACATTGACTTGTACTCACCTGTGCACAACCCTGGAATCACACACACACACACACACACACACACACGCTTTTACACGCTTGCACCGCATACACAAACACACGAAAACAAATACATGCTTTCAAGAGCACAACAATTGGAATTCAAACAGTGAACGCCATTGTCTATTGCACTCTGCCAAGGGAGTGACTCACACACACACACACGAACACACATAATATCATCATTCAGGAGGCAGCTACCCTGTCCCGAGCTTTAACCTGTCCTTGTCTTTTCCGTTTGGAGTCAGCAGGATTGTCGACACAGATTTCACACACACACACACACACGCTGTCGGACTCTGATGTGTTCATACATACTTAAAGGCAGACATCTTCCTCTGTCCTACGCCACACAGCTAAGTGAGATTTTAACACCTCACTGCTGCTGCAGGTATCTATCGTCCGTATTAAACTAAATATTTCCCCATTAATAAATGACACTTCACGTGTTTTCCTGACTTTGTGACTCATTATCACTCACCACGGATGAGCGCTCGTGCTCTGGCCCCGTCTCACAGAGCAGTTGGGGTAAAGCCAGTTCCTCCCATTCATGTCCTTTGTGCTGGTCTTTTCATCCCTGTCTGTTGTCAGCACCAGCACTTTTAACAAGCCAGCCACAGCCAGGTAGGGGATGTGTCATTTTATTCTGGCGGCGGCAGGTTCAGTCAGGAGGAAATAATAAACTGCTTGTTTTTTCACCTATTAAAGAAGCGTACGCCCAGATTGCATGTTGCGACTCCTGGTGGTCGTATAAAAATCCTTTCTTTCAAGTCAGACATTGGTCAGATATAAAAGGAAAAAATGTAGAATAATTGTGTTTTGATCCGGTGCCTGCTGTTGGAGTGTGGGAGGTATGGTCCAGCACAGTAGATTAACAGCCATACTAAGCTAACCCGTCTCTGTCCTCACTTCGTGTTTGTGTGCGTGTGTGTGTGAATGAGAGAGAGACTAATTAAAATTGCTGAGTCACAATCACTTTAGCTCTCAAAGCATGAATAATACTGGAAGCAAACTGCGGCCTAGCAAAAAAAAAAAAAGATCTTTCATTGCCCACAACTCATTTCTTCGCCTTCATTTGTATACTGTGCCTGACGGCAGACCTCAGCTGAACATTATGGTACAAAAATATGTTTTCATTCAGGTGCGAGTTGCACTCTAATTGAATTGGTGGCCTGAGTCTCACAGCCTTTCCCATCATCAGTTCAAAAGTAAATCTTGTCCTCAGAGGTACATACTTCAAGCGGAGGGAGGCGTAGCTGAACATTGCCACATGAAATGCACGTTTGGTAGGATGAAAATTGTGGGAGTGAAATCACTTGAAGTGCTTTTTGTTGCCGTCGTTCAGAAAACCGCTGCGGCACGGAGAGATTGATACCATCGACGACTTCGCTCGCTCTGGTTATAACAGATATCAAAAAAGCTTAAAAGCTCGATTTTTAAACCAATAAAGTTCAAAGTGTGATGGATAAAGTGTGACGGATTTGTCAGACTTCAAATAGGGAGTGGCTTTGAGAACCCCCCCCAACACTTTTCCCATTTTCTCTGAGAGGGAAAAACAATCTCACATTTTTATGAATTTTCACACGTTCAAATGAATGTTCAAAGGAAGTAGCACAATGATGTTGACAAGATGCAGTCCAGTGAAAATTAAAATGCAGAATGATAATAAAAATGAAAAGTAGTCGAGCGTGATGCACTTTAATAGTGATTACGATAGTAATAATAATAATGTAATCCAGGTAGCTGTAAGCACTGTGACTGTCAGGTGTGTAATGGAAAAAATGATTCTGTCTCAGCACATAAATTCATTCAAAACTGCTGCGTCTAATTTAGCGTCTTGATCGCTCCCTCTCTCTCTCTCTGTACATTTCTCCCTCTCTCTCTTTGTATTCATATTTTTCCATCTCTCGGCCCCTCTCCGTCTCATCCCCCCCCCTTTTTCTTCTTCCCCTGACTATTCCGCCTTAGCCTCCCTAACACCAATTATACTGTGTCAAATCCATGCATGTCAGTTTCTAGATCCCTAATCATCCTTTCTCTCTTTCATCTGCAAATCCTTTGTTCCTCCCTCCTCCCCCCTTTTCCCTTCTCTCTAACCTTTCTTCTTCGCTCCTCGCCCTACCCCACCCCTCCGTCTGCACCTTGTACACACAGCCCATCCTCCTCATCCTCTTTCCATTTATCTGTAGCACATTTACCTCTCCATCTCCCTTTGAAAATTTTTTATTATTATTATTTCCTATTTCAATTTTATACCCCTCTCTTTCTCTGCAGCCCTTCTCAGGGACGAACTTTGTTGCATAAATGTGCTGGCAATTTTTGCATATTGGTTTTTATGTGCGAACAAGCCCTCGGGTCACTTTTCAGTAAAAGTTGCAAGATTGTTAACCTTGATGATGTGACGGAGGGCCGCTGGTTCAGGCAAACATCAGTAAGAGCCCGCCCCTGCAGGTCTAACATCTCATCGTGGTTTCTTTTCTGTTCTTCTATTATTCTTCTTTGCTACAGTGAAAAGACAACATATGACCTGATCATATACATCCGTATTTTGTTGAGGTGACCCCTTTATATTAAAGAACAGCACTGCTAACACAGTTCAGCTACAGAGCCTTCATAGCTCTTTCACTGAAAAATTCCCTTGCTGGTTTGCCATTGGAAAGCTTTTAATGTTAAGCGGCAACATGGCATTGAAAAAAGACAATAACGTTTCTTTGAAATGTTCAACATGAAACCTCCTGCCTGAGTACGCTTGGTCCACTTATAAGGCAACAACATAATTAGCAGCTAATGCTAAGGCTTACACCAAACGATTTTCACAGTCCAGACTAAAAACTGAAAGTCTTTAGTAAATCTTAGGAGTTTTACTGGAGTCACAGCGCGCTCCCCGTCATCCTCGATCGTTATGTTTAAGGTGGTAATGTGCGCTGTTTCATATCAATCTTTTCTTAGTCTTCGGCTTTCTTAGTCGCAGTGACGTAACACAATCAACAACCAATAGATGAGCTCTGACAAAAGCGGAAACAGGAAACCTGACAGTCAGAACAAGAACAACAAAAAAAAAAAAAAACAAACGACTGCACACAGTAGAGCAGCTGTAGCCAAAAGCTGCTTCTCTTCCATTTTTGTAAGTTTCTACTAAGAGCATGATGTGAAAAAATTGCATGGTGGGAAAAAAAAATGCTAAAAGAATCTAGTTGTAGTCTTGTAAATAGTGACCCTGCAAGATTCACAGTCTTTGTAAAATCTCAGTCTGAGACTAGGTTGTGACTAAAAACTCTTAACACTTGTCTTTAGATGTGAGTAGGTGTGAGCTGATAGTTTTCCAAGAGTCTTTCCAAATCTTTTCAAGTCTTCTGATGTATGGGTAGCATAAGGGTTCATTTAGATAGTTACTCAGTATTTTAGAATCAGAATGAGAAGATTTCCATAATCTAAATTTCCTTCACAACACCGAGCAAAAAGGGCCTGCCCTTTTCTTTGGACACTTGCTCGGGTCTGATGGCAAACTCTCGGGCCGGGTGGCAAACTCTTTTGAGTTGGATTCTGGGAAGTGCAGTATTTTTGGAGCTTAAGCCGTGCTGGAGACTAAAGGTCAGGAGTCAGCTCTGCTTGTGCATCTTCACTTTTGACTCCTCACTTCTGTTAAAGCAGATCTCAGATTTCAAGCTTTTCCATTTTATTTCAGCTCAAAATGAAAAGACATATAAAAAATTCTTGTGGATTGTTGTGGCTGACTGGTGAGGATGTTTACACAATAAGTAACACATTTTATTTAATCCCTGAATGTCCACGTGATGTTTAAATGGCGCACCTCTATAGGCAGACCTGTGCTTGAATGCCCAGGCGGAGGAGACACATATGGGAAGGTGTGTGTGTGTTGTGACTGTAGTAGCAGGGGGGCAGGGCTAAGAGAGGAGAGAGAGAGCCGGAGAAAGGGCGAGGGAGGTAGGGGGAGGGGTTTGTTGATTTCTGTAGTGTTTTTTGATGGTAACTGCGCCTCCTGAGCCCACAGGGGAGAGGGAAAAAAAAGCAGGGAGACACAGAGAGAGAGAGAGAGAGAGAGGGAGAAGGACAGAGATGATGGAGGATGAGGGAAGATGGTTAGCAGTATGAGCGGCGGCCGAGAGATGGGAGACAAACGCGGCAGAGGAGGGAGGGATGGACGGACCCACGGACGGATAGAGGCAGAGCGCGCGTCAGTCTGCCGCCCGTCGCCCAAACAATGAACGCGCTGTGGCCGCTGCCGGCAACGCATCGCCACGGCAACCGGAGCCAGAGGGGTGCGCACTGAGCGAGAATGGCAGAGAAAGAGAGAAGGAGGGAGGGAGGAAGGAAGGAGTAGAGATGGTGTCCCCCCTCACGCCTTCCTCCTCTTAATAGATAGATCCTTCTTCTGTGTGTGTGTGTGTGTCATTACATATGCGTGTCTCTGCTTGATCATGTGCGTCTGCGTGTGGTCGGTGTGTGTTCGCGGCCAGTTGTCTGACACCATGATCTTCTGTAACCATCTAGGTGAATACAAGAAGGATGAGCTGCTGGAGGCGGCGAGGTGAGTACCAGACTCTGCACGCTCTTTGTGTTCATCTGTTTGTTTTCTCCCACCTTCCTACTTTGTGACATCCTCCTTTCACGGTTTTTTTTTTTTTCCAACCTGCTCTGCTCTCTCACCTCGTGTTCCCATGCTCACTCTCCTCTCCGCTCGTCTCCTTGTTTATGTTTCCTTCCCTTGTTTCCATGTTTCTTTGCCACCTTCCCTCTGTCCTCTCCTTTCTGATCCACTTATGTTTTCTGTTTCCGGTCCTTGTTTCTTATCCTCCTCCTCATCGGTCCTCTCTCGCTTCCTCTTTCCTCCCAGCTTCTTGCTCATTCCTCCTCATTTCCAGTCTTTTCCTCCCTCATCTTCTTTCTGCGTTTCCTCTTCTTGATTCTTCCTCTTTTCTCTCGTTTCCTGGCTCTTCCACGCCTCCTTTCTTGCGTCCGTTTTTCTTTCATTTCCTTTCCTCTCATTTACGTTCCTCTTTTTCCTCCTCCTTCTCCTCTCCTCCTTCTCATCCCTCCCCCCCCTCTGTTTCATCTTCTCTTTGGCTCTTTTCTCTCTTTTGTTAATTTTTTTCTCCACTTTTGTTTGGATTCCATTATTTTGCTGCCACCTTCAATTCTCCCTTTCCAACTTTCATCCAGTCACTGTGCTGCAGCCTCCCAGTGTGTCAGTCTGTTTATCACTTTTTTTTTTATTTACCTCCTCCATCACATACACACACACACACACACACACACAGCTCCCACACTAGACAGGTGTTTCAGATGCAGAGAGCTCAGTACATGTGGGCCAGGGACACTCGTGCATTTTGGAGGCATGTTATGGTTGCAGGCAGTGCATGTGGGCAATGCGTTTGTGTGTGTGTGTGTGTGTGTTGCCTGCGTGTTTTCGTCTCTTGCATGTGGAAATGGCATAGCTTTCATTTGGGATTGTGTGTGGGTGGCTGAGCGCTCAATGCCTCAACAGCTTCTCTCTCTCCCCCTCTCTCACTCTCTCGCTCTCTCTCCAGACACACACACACACACACACACACGCACACAGGGAAGCAGCTGGCCTCATAGCATAGCAGAACCCCAGTGTATTATGGGGTCAGCAGGCTGTTTAAGTGTGAACTGTGAACTGAGTGTGCCTCTATCACAGCTGAGGCTCACCACCAATGTCATTTTTCAGAAGAATTTATTTTTCTTTTTTCCTTTTTTTTTTTTTTTTTTTAGTTTTGTGTTTGGTCAAATAACTCCCACACATGGCTTATGGGATGTTGTTGTTTTTCTGCTTTTTTTTTTTCTTTCTTTTTTTTTTTTTACCTTTTTATTTAGTTGCCCAGACAGCATCCCAGCACAGTGGTATAGAGGAATAAGTGAAAGTGAGAGAAATGCAATGACTGGAAAAATGTAAGCATTCATTTTCATGACAGCAAATGTATTACAGACGTTTTTCAGTCCGGTCAACCAAATCTGTCCCTTTAATGCTGCCAGTCCTCTGACAACAAGCACGCACATCAAGTCTGGTTGCTTCACAGTCTTTCCTGATCTGGATCTTCTCCGAATATAATATTTTGAATATTAAAAACTGGTATACTGATCCAATATTTACTCTTCTTTTGCTCCGCTTCTGTTTGTTCCAGCTCATTAGCTGCTGATGTAATGTAGTGGAGGAAAGACTAAAATATTTGCCTTTGAAATATTGATTACGAGTATAAAGTACCTTAAAATTCTGCTTAAGTACAGTACTTGGGTATGTTCTTAGCTACTTTTTGCCTCTGTGTAGCTCACAGTGGGTTTTTTTGTTCTGAAAACAGCTCTCTGCTATTTAGAAGCCTCCTTTCCTATTACACTTGTTATTAGATCGATTGATAATGTAAGCATTATTTAGAGCAGTTTTAACCAATGTTAAAAACCCAGAAGGCTGTTGTTCCTTCGTCTTTCACGTCGTCAACATGCAGCTTAAGCAAAATGGGAGGCTTTTAGAAAAGATAGAGGTCTGGATGTAAGGAACATTTAGAAACTCTCAGAAATGGATTTCGATTTCTCTTCACGCATCAAAACTGATAAACATTCAGGCATGGTTGTGAGTACGGTAGTCCCTTGTGGGCCACTGTAGATCATTTGTTTGAGATCAGAAGATAGCAAACTGTTACTGTTTGCATCAGTGAGACAGAGTCGGACAGAATTATGATACATGAGGTGTCACTTTGGATCGTGAACATGGTGAGAGACTAGACTAGAGCATTAGACCAACTTAAAGGAACAGTTAAAGATTTTAAGAAATTGTCTTTCTTTCTTTCTTTCTTTCTTTCTTTTTCTTTTCTTTTTTTTCTTTCTTTCTTTCTTTAACTTTCTTTCTTTCTTTCTTTCTTTAGACTAGAAACAGAGGGAAGCAACAAGTCTGGCTCTGTGCAAAAGTAGTAATCTTACACAAACAAGGACAAACACATGCACACACACAACACCGCGTCCTTCGTCCCTGTTAAATCCTCGAGATGTTGTTTGCATGGAAATGAAGGCTCTCTTGTGTTTGGGTACCAGCAGCAGGAGGTGGCCACTTGAGCAAAAGAGTGAGACAGCTAAAAGAAAGATGCTGAGCTGTGGAGGTAAAGGTGAAAAAAAAAAGAAGAAGAAGCTGGGGGCGGAGAGAGTGAGGGTAAAGGTGAACAGGTTAGATGAGAGAAGAGCAAGCGGGGGAAAATGGTAGGTGAGCGAGAGACAGCAGATAATGGTAGTTAGAGAGTTGGAGAAAAACAGGAAGAGTAAGAGAAGAGATGGGGAGGATGATTTTGCTGGGGGTGTGTGGGGGAATGAGAGTGAAAGAAATAGAAACAAAGAGAAGGAAGGAGAGGCCCGACCCAAGAAAACAACAAAAGTAAAAGAAGAGAGGGAGAGGAGGGAAAACATAGAAGAATAGAAGAATAATCCTTTTCTTTACATCTGACAGCTTCTTCCTTTACGGCTGTCACGGGGATGATGGTTGGACCTGCCGCTGCCTTGGCAACACTTTCCCGGTGGTCACCCAATGCCAAGGCAGTGGGCCTAAGAACCAGGAAACACGGATCAACAATATAAACAAAACGCTTAACTCCTCTGCAGCTGGGCTAAATGGCCTTCTTCTCTAACAGATTGATTTAGCTCGTAACAGTCAGGGCTATAAGAACACGCGCACGCACCCTCTTCCATCCATCCGTCCGCTTGTTTCTGCAGATGAAATTTCTCGGTCTTCTCCCTTCTGTCTCAAGCTTCTTATCTCATTCGCCCTCATTTTCTCCCCCACACTCTCCTGCTGGGGAACAGTGCTAATCCTCTGTGGCGTCGCATGTTTTCTGTCTAACGTGTGTGTGTTTGTGTGTGTTTGTGCCTCTGTGTGTGTGTGTCTGTTTGCAGGAGTGGAAACGAGGAGAAGCTAATGGCCTTGCTTACTCCGCTCAACGTCAACTGCCATGCGAGCGACGGCCGCAAGGTAAGAGCAGGGCGCGCGCACACGCAACAAAACCACACAAACAGAAACTCAGTAACAAGCTCATCGCCATGGCGTTTTCTGTATGACTGCACCTCAGGAAAGTCATTAGGGTTACAAAACCATCAAACTGGTACTTTTAAAGTTTTTTTTTTTTTTTTTTCCACCAGGAAAGCGAAACAAACGCTGTTATTGGCAGCTGTGGGCCTCAGTTGTATCAAATAATCCGAGCGCTCTCCAGCAGGCATTAGAAGCCTTTCCTGGCTGCCAGTCATTAAAATGAATAGATGGAGACACAAACCCTTCAGTGAATAAATTAGCACTCTTGCTGAACAATAGCAGTGCATAGCAACATGCAAAACACTGTCACACTCAGGGACAGCTCTTTTACCGTACCCAAAACCAAAAACATGATGGCTGTGCGTGATATGCTGTGAGTGTTGGTTTTTCTCCTTTTATTGATGAATGAGGAATAAAAAAGAGGTGGAGGTTTTATTTAGTAAATTGATGTCGACAGGTACCTTGGTTCACGTTTAATTGTTTTGTCAGATCAGTTTTGAAGAGTGAGAGGAGCAGCCAGTATTCCTGCAGCTGCTTCACAGAAAAGGCTCTCAGCACAGAGGATGGAGTCCGGCTTTTACTTCGTAAGAAATACAGGAAAGTGCTACTACATCCTGTGCTGAGGTCAAGGCATTAAAGAAGGTTGGAAATAAGACAAAGTTTCCACAAACACAACTTTCCTGTATTTTCTTTGTCAGCGTTAGTGAAATACTTTGGCTAAGAGCTATATTGTGTGAAGATGTCTAGGTTTTTCTTCTTTTCCTTCTTTTTTCTTTTTATCTCTTTGTATTGTTATAATGCTGCTGCTACACTGGTAATTTCCCATCTTGGGATTAATAAAGTATATCTATCTAACTGAAGTTTAGAGCCTGATTAATTAAGAGCCGTCCGAAGTGTGGGTTAATTTCCGGGGCTCCAATGCGCGAAGCTAAACACACCGAAAGAGGTTTAGTGAACTAGAATGAATACAGTCTGCAGTCTCGTGTGCAGGTCTCCTCTGTGTTATATGGAGTGTGTAACCTGTTTGTAATTAGCCATGTGTTTCGCTTGTTTGACAAGGACCAGAAATTAGACCTGAGTATAAGGGTGTTTTCACACTTGGTCCCTTTTAAAAGAACCGAACTCAGTCCTCTTTAAGTGGACCAAAAAGTGGACCAAAAGAAAACAAACTCAGTTCTTTTTGTGTTCACATTGTGAGTTTATTTCAAAGAGGACCGGGTTCTCTTTCTGGTCCAGTTCAGCTTTGATGGGGCCTCAGTCCTCTTTCTGTTCACACTAGGTCCTCTGGAGCTCTCAGACCCCCACTGCTGCACTGCACTGCATTCTGGGTAGTTTTCACTTGGAACAAAATGTCTGCTGCTATGCTTGCCCTCCTGTGTTTTCTGGTTAAATTAGCGCACATACATAGGGAAAATAGAGTTATTCAGATTACATATGAACACAAAAAGCGATTTAAGTTTTCCCGGCTGCAGTCACATGACCAATCTACGGCAAGCAAGCCGAAGAAGGTTATAATACAGTGCAAAAAGGCGAAGTGAACCCGGTGCGCTTTGTGTTCACAATGCGCAGATTAGGCGAACGGTTTATTTTAAAGGGGTCTGAGTGGTTGGAGTGTTCACATATAGACAAAAATGCTGAGTCATCAATCTGAGTTTGTAAAGAGGGCTGAAAGGGACCAAGTGTGAAAACACCCTAAAACAGTCAGCTGATGTCGCACGTGGGAGTTAATTGCGGTAAAGTTAGGTTGCAGAGTGGAAGGTGGCGCTTTAGGGCTCACAAAAAATGCTTAACACGCTCAGTGAAATACCAGGAAACATAAAAGGTAGTGATCAGAGGAAAGAGCTGTGTTATGTGCTGTTCATTTAATAGAAATTATTTAGCTGCCACTGCGTGTGCTTATGCCTCAACAGGGAATCCTGAGCCTCAGGTTGAGTTCTGCTGCGTCACGGCAGTGCGTCTGGCTTGTGACTGATTAGTCCCGAGGGTGAATAACTGGATGAAGACCGCTCTCTAGTTTTGTATTTTCTAGCTTTAGCTGAAGCGCTCCCTGTAGTCCACAGCAGTCTGAAAGAAATAAAGAGCACTGCTGACTCTGGTTTTTTCTACAAGCCGTACGAGATTGAAGGCTCCATTTTGAGGTGGCAATTGGCCAGACAGGTTTGAATTCTTTCTCGGGTTCTTGTGCGGTCTCGAAGTCTTCATTACTCTCAACTATTATTCTTGTCAGACTAGAAAAGCATCTTAAACAACATTTAGATAATCATGTGGCGCTCCATTAATAACCCAAACTACTGACGTGTTATAGGAGGACTCGCCCCGCCCATATGTTTGCAGAGGACTTTGTAGAAGCAAACCATCATGGAGAGAAAGTTTCATCCAAGTGATCCGATTGGTCAGAGACATTTGCTATGACAACTGCTGGAATAACCATGGAGCCAAAGGGAGCCTCTTACTCTGTACTCTTGGTAACCATCATGCTATAACGGCCTTGAGGAGGCCCTCTCCTATAATTATGGGTACTTCAGTGTTGTTGATGATGCTCAGCTGCAGCTTGTATCCATCATACCGTCATACCCATAATTGTGAGCGAACCTCCTGTGGCTATTATCTGTGCAGGTGGCCTGCTTGGGGATGTGATACCCCGAGGGAAAACCGTGTAATTTGAAATTCTTTGGAGATGCAGGGGCGGCACACAAGAGATCATTGAGAAATGGTGAAATTTAATGGCTCATAAGTAGATGAATGCAACCATGTCCAGAATATGAAAAATTGTGCTCAGGCATAGTTTGAAATGGCCTCTCCTGCGCAATCTGTATTTGTAATGCTCTTTAATTGCACAGACTGAGGGCAGTCATGCTCAGTAGATGGAATACATTTTCATGCCAGTCCTGTTTTATCCTCTTTATACACTTGGGGTAATTTAATGGGGTGATGGGGATTTACATTGCGACTGCTAACAGAAATTGTAGAGTGAATTCTGCATAATAGCTGCAGACATTAGGTGAAAGTGAGGGACAACTGAAACTTTCCTACTTGTCATTCTCGTCCTTCGACTGAATCCACCAATGCAGAATCATGACACCAGTGGTGAAAACAGATAAACATGCTTATTAATTAAGTACTTGGGATCAAATATTTATTAATATAAGTAAATATAAATACATGATCAGAGTGTGAACAGATAACGTGCTCTGAAAGGTTAATCCAGATTGATTGAATTAATCACATCAGATTCATTGCTAAAAAAAAAACTGGCCAAAAGAGCTTTTAGTTTTTCTTCTCAGTATGTTTCTGTTTTTTTTTGTTTTTTTTAATAAAAACTTTAAATGAAGTCTATTTTAATCTTGGCCTCTGCTAAAAAATATATAGTATGGTTCAGTGCAATTCTTCCTTCATTCTGTTAGAATTCTTATTTTTATTGACAGTGAATATCAAATTAAAATACGTCATTAGATGTGATTTGGTATATTTGATAGCATGACTAGTGTAAATGTAGAAAAACAGTTTAAAAGAGGCAAATTGGATCTGCCGTGTATGTATGTGCATGTCCCACCCACCTCCAGTATTAATCCAACAGATGGATGTTTGTGACAAAGGAATGGGCCTTTGATGATAACAAGTATAAGTAACAGACAATTAGATCCAAATATAATAACTGTTACATAACTCAATAAGAAGTGATTCAGAGTGGCACAGATAATGGTGCGACGCAGGAACGTTTTCAACATTAAAGTCAGGCACACAACAAAAAAAATTACACTGTTGGGCTGGCACATCTCAGCATCTCTCAAATGACACACACACAAACACAGACTAATCGTTACGAGGACACTAACGATAATCATGGACAAAACAGAGCGTGGCAGAAACCTAATGATTGATAATAATGAAGCTTCCTTTAAAATTAGACAAGAGCCACCTCCCTCCCTCTCTCTCTCTCTTGTTCTCCTCCCCCTCCTTCTTATTCTCCGCTTCATTTTAATTAGAAGTGGCTCTCCGTCTCCCCTCTTCAACCACACACCCGCATACAAACGCACAGATCTGGAGCATAAATGTTGACTGCAGATGCCTCGTGAGGGAATTAAAAAAGTTCTGCCTGTACGCAGCATGCACACACGAGAGAAGAGGGCGAGCCAGCGAGATGGAGAGATGTATACTACAATGGACAAAAGTATATGGACACCCCTGACCCCACACGCTGCAGTTTTGCAGAGGAACAACTTATCCTGGTTTGGGCACGGCATAAATATAGATGTAATGTTGGGTTGTCCACATACTTTCTACCATGTAGTGTACTGTTTCTTTTTTCGGCAAAGTGTTGTTCTCTTCACAGCTCTAATCATAGTAAGAGCTTTTTGTCCTTATTACACTGCTCTGTAGTATAGGCAGCAGCAGTATAACAGCCGCCTCTGTGTGTGTGTTTGTGTGCGTTAGTGTGTGCACATAGATGATTGAGGGCCCATCAGAGTGGGATA